>JAOEHX010056552.1:0-15485 GCA_025448015.1 Bolborhynchus lineola
GGAAGCCGGGAGGAAGCAGAGACAGGACACCTGACCCAAACTGACCAAAGAGGTATTCCATACCACAGCATGTCATGACCAGGATGTAAAAAGCTAAGGGCAGGGACCCAGAAGGGTGGGGTTCGCTGCTGGGTTGGGCTTGGTATCAGGTGGTGAGTGGTTGTATTCTTTTCCCTTGTTATTTCTCTTATTATTATTATTAGTGGTAGCAGCAGTGGTTTGTGTTATACCTCAGTTACTGCAGTGTTCTTATCTCAACCTGTGGGAGTTACATTTTTTCAGTTCTCCTCCCCATCCCCCTGGGAGCTGGGGGGAAGAAAGAGAGGGGTGTGAGCTAGCAAGCTGCATGAATTACAGCCAGCCTTAAACCACAACAACTGATAACATGCCTTTGCAGCCAATCACATTATTGTCCATTCACCTTTGCTTGAACTACTTTTTGTATTCAGATGTATAAGCACGTTTTTCTATTACCACTTTCTGCTACATTATTAATTTCTATTTTCTTTGAACACACATTCTTTTGTCCACATTGGGGACTTTCCACTAGCTCCTGAAAAAGTCCCAGGTATAGCATCTCATCTTTGTCTTCAGCAACCTCTTTGTTTCAGTAGCTACAGTTCTCAGAAATCATCTTGGTGTTCTAACTTCGATTCCTCTTGACTCCCATGGTTTGCAGCTGATGAGGGTCAAGATGTTCATGCTCTCATTCAGGTCTGCTGGTGCAGCTTCATGTGCAACATTTCCAACACTATCTCTATCTTGAGACTAAATTTGATAAATGTTTTTCAGGGTTTTTTTTTCTTCTAATCACATATTTCCCGTAATTTTTCCAGTCTGCTTATAAGATTGCTACATAAAACTAGACCAAAAGCATTACTTAAGTCAAAATAGGCTGCATCTACATTTTCCCTATGACTTCTAGGAAATGTGTACGCTTACAAGGAAACAAAATTGTTTTGATTAAAACCTGGTTTTGACTAACAAATGTTGGCTGTTCATTATTACTTGATTATCCCTGAGGCTCTTACAAACTGATTAATAATGCAGCACCTAATATTTTTCCAGGCATCAATATTACATGTTCTGTTGGGCCTCTTCCTACTTTAATCTTTCTTCTCTCTTCCCCCTCCTTCCCTCGCTAATGGATGCTAGTTGTTTCCCTTTTCTCAGCCCTCTGATTCCTTACAAGTCATCCAAGAAAACTGTCTGAACTAGTTGCCTTAAGTGGTTCTCAACAGGGAATAATAATTTTAAAGTTCTATGTTATATTAATATTGTTAGGCTGTTTTTCCCCTAATATGACCTATTTTCTCTCTTCCTTGTTGTTAATATTAACCATGTTAAGTGACTGACCTCAATCAACCTCTCTACATAGACTAAAACAAGCAAACTGAAGCAAGAGCATTTTGCCTTTCTGTCACCTTCAATAGCTTTTCTTTTCCCTTTAAATAACAAGCCCCTCCTTCTCCAATCATGTTATTACACCTAATGCATTTCAGAGCATTTCCTGATTGCCTTTTATATTTTGTTCCAGCTGTATATCATTTTGTGCCATAGGCTTCTGTGTTTATCCCTCCATCATATGCTATTCTTCTAAGCTGGTTTTTGGCAATACATCCTTGTTTTCACCATGTAAAACTTCTTTACCTCTCCTTCCCACCTCCATATCGCTAAAGAGCTCATGCTGGAGTTACTGTCTTACTATATACAATAGTTCTCTGTAATGGGGTAGGTTGTCAGATTCTGCTTCATCACTGTAATCAGCTACTCTCCCTTACAGAAGGAAAGTACAGAATCTATTATTAAAATAGGAAAGATTGCATGAACTATAAGTCAGTAACACCCCAAACAACATCAGAAAAATTATTTCATATGAACATTCATAGTTGTATATAAAAAGTCTAGCAGAATATGATATGCTAGATACATAACAGTATAGCATCTATAAAATAAAGTTGTACCTTTACCATGAATAAAAATGAATGGAAGTAGCCCTGTTCATGGCTCAAACCTTGCAAGGTTTTTGTGCATACTCTAACAAAAAGAGGTAAGAACCTGATAAAAGATGATAAAGATACACATTAAAAACTGTCTCCGAATATCACCCTTCACAAAAATTGTGAGCAGAGCACTGAGTCAGGTGGTCATGTGGGGTGATTTTATTTGTATTTTCCTCATGAGAATCTTTGAAATCTCAACCAGTTGTGTTTGAGCAAGCAGATCCCTGAGCCTTCACTGTTCATATGGAAGTATTGCAACCCAAGACAAATGGGTTTTAAAAAGAAGCGAGATTTTTTTTAATACAAATTGTGTGATTCAAATAAAGCATATATCCAAAATAAGAAGTCTCTTAGGCCTTGACGGAGAGAAAACCAAGTTTTAAGTGACCAAAACCCTAATCTTGGCTACCATTTAAAGGAAGGTAAAGCAGATTTTCTTCCAGATCAGAAAATGTACACTAAATCATATGCACTCTCTTTTATAAATGCCAATATTATACTTGATTAGAAAAATTGTCCCTTAATGCCTAACACTTGAGGATGTCAAGGGAAAATGTGGGGAAAGATTAGATGTCTGATGTTTGTTTAGTGTAAAGTAAAGAATCACATGAATTTGGCCTATTTAACTCTGTTCATTCACACTCCATGTGCAAGAGTTCTCAGTTTTTAGTTCATTAAGTAACTTCTAACTCATGCTATTAATACAGATGACTTCCCATAATGCCATAAGTCCTTTATGGCACAGCACAATATCTTGTGTGGGAGCAGCATTGTTGACAGCAACAGTCACTCAGTAAAAATATCAAAATACGCCTATCTTTGTAAGATGGACCATTTCCTCCCAAACTAGGATGCAGTCATTAAAGTGGCTAAAGGACTGAAGACATAATCAAGCATTAGCAGTTTTATTTGATTGCTTCCATTTCTTGGCTTATCAGTTGTCAATCAAGATTTAGAAAAATCCCAACTGATTACATAAAATCCACTCTTATTTTTTACATACTTTTTCTTAAAAAAAGTAAAAATCTCAGAGCATATAGCAGTCTCAGAATGCTGCAGTCTGACCATAATGCAAATGGCTGTTGAAAAATTTGGAGTTGTTTTCTCATGATGCTGTTTCTAAGCAGAGCTGGATACCATACCAAGTAGGACCACCAGAGGTTTTGTTTTCTTTTTGACTGTTTTGCTGCTTACTCAGATTTGCTATAAACTCTCAGCTGTTTCAGAGGCCCAAGTGCATCACTCCACCTCTGTAGCTAGCCAATGACTGCCTTCATCACCTGGTGACTCTCATTTTGTATTGCAGCAACCCACTTCCCCCAAGTGTCTCATTATCCTTGCTTAGTAGGCAGGCACTGTAATTAGTGGCTTTGTAGTGTTGTAGTTCTGCCAAAGCAGAAGCAGCAAGACTTTATTTGTTAAAGGCTAGTTTTGAAATTAAACTATGTTTAACAGGAAATGTCACAAAGAATTGGTTTATTTTCTTAGAAAAAAATTTAAAATGAAAGGGCTTGAAATATATGTACTTTCGATTCTGAAATAATAAAAATAATCTTCTATTTTTATTCAGGCAACTCAAATGCTTGGATTGCTCATTTTTGGAAGCTGTATTATTCTCATTGAATTATTTTAGGGATTTTCCTGTGAAGTTGCAGCTATCTAAAAAATTTACTTCTACTCCTGGATGCATTCAAAATGGACAATTCTCAGAGGTAATATTTTAAATCACAGGGGTTATGTTTTCATACAGAAGAAAATATGACTCATTTGCCTTCCAAATCCTCAAAACACTTTTTGCTGTGCAGAGGAAATGGATACAAGGAAACAAGAGAAAAGTTGGAAGAATTTGTGCTCCATTGATAGAGCTCAATAAGTCAAAGAAAGGATTTCGTGTTTTGGGGTTGTTTTTTTTTTCAATTATTATTATTATTTTAGACAAATTAATAATGTTTTACTAGCCTGAAGCTAAAAATTATACAGACTAATATCTTGGAGGGTTCCACAACCAAAACAATCCAGCCTAACATTTTCTGAGCAGCAGGAGTAGTTACCATTACAATTGCTTTTATTACACTGTGGTAAATTTCTTATACTTCTCATTGATCACACAATGATTTGCTGATCTCTGAAGCAAAAAACTGGTGCTTGATGATGTGGGAGGAGTGCTGTGCTCTTATTTTTCTCTCTATTGCTTCCTTTTCATGAGTCCTGTCCTCTTGAGAAAGCAACTTACACCATACCCTGAGGCCTGACTTATGCTGAAATGTGTGTCTAAAAAAATGCCTTGAAGGGGGTTATTTTTTGTTCTCAGAAATCCTAGAAAATGTTCAGCCTCCCTGTGAAGTGGTACAAAAGACAGCTCCCCATTGCAGAGGAAGTGAATGTCTGGTTAGGAATTTAAAAGTCTGGAAAGGGTTTCTCCACTCTTGTTTCCTGGAGCTGCTTCACCCTTTAGCTTCCTTTTAGATGGGAGGATGATATCGCATAACTTGATGATATGACGTTTGCCATAAGAAAGATAGTATTCTACATAAGGAAGCTGTGCCATTTTACTTAGGCTTTCCTTAAGTGACAAAACTCACACCAATGAAATCTGCTGCAGTGTACTCTTATGTCAGCATCATAGGAGGTTCTTTGTTTCTTTGCAGATGATTTGGTTTAAAAGCACACCTTTTGAATCATGTGTTTCACTTATGTAGCCCAGGTCTTAGACAGCTAGAATAGTTCAGTTTCCCAAGGAACTGGATGTATGACATGAAGGAGGCTGTGTTTCTGCTGTATATTCAGGTGGGAGCAAATTGTGCACAGACTAACTATTTTGAGAACCTGTAAATCTTTCACCAGGTATAAATGTATTTTATTTGTATAAAATGCCAGCGAGGTACATGCTACTGTTCTCTTTCTTCTAGGAGTCTAGTAAATGCCAACCTTTATCCAGTATTTTCTTACTGAGAACCAGTATTCACTACTTTCTTACCAAGAACAAGTTGAGAAACTGCTGTTGAACACCACAGAAAAGCAAGTCACCATGGTGCTGAAATTTCAGTGCTAGGTGGTTCAGAGGTGGGGAGCAAAGATTGCGGCTCACCAACAGGATCAATGTAGCTCTTGCAGCAGCACAATTGCCAGTGTCTCAGGAGTTGGAGCAGGGCACACACCATGAAAGCAGGTGTTACTAGGTGGAAAGAACTGGTAGTGGTTTAAAGAATTGCAGCAGTATAACTGGATTAGGCTTTTACCTGCAGCAGACTGGCTCCACAGAAAAATCTTCCTCAGCCCTAATACCATTCACTGTATTGAATATCATTACAATCTCTAAATTCAATTACTCAGATTAAAAATTCAGATCTTCTGCCTAATGTTTCTGGTGGCATGATGATATATATGTATTTTTATTTTAACAGCTCTAGTTAGAAATCTGTTCTTTTGGGGTTTGGAGTTTCTTAGTACAGCAGGGATAGAAAGAGAGTAGTGGAGTGGGTGATGCTTGAATGTTCTTCCCAAACACTGGGTGAAGAATATTAAACTTTTAAAATAACTAAGGAAGTACTCAAATTAAAACTTAGAAAACTTCCCTGGTATATCCAGGTGCTGTAAAAACTGTATCAGAGGGATGAAGCACTTGCACAGCAGTTTCTTTCTCTTGAGGTTTCTTTCTCTTCTCAGGGGCAGAAGTTTTCCATTGTCCATGTAATTTCCAACTCACTCTAAGTACTCCATGAAAAATGAATAAAAGCAGAGACATATTGTATTTTTGAATGATGTCATTCCCACTAAGGTGAGTGTCAGCTATACTGAAGCAATACACTTACAAAGCAAAAGGCAGCTTTGTCCTACACCACAGAAAAGCCTAGACAGAGTGACTTCAGAAGGTCTCTTATATAAAGAGATTGCAAGCCACTTTAGATAGTGTTTCATTCATTCACAAAACAAAACCTTTTCTGTCTTTGGAAAGTACAGCACTAGCCACTCATCTCATCATGCTCCAAAACAAAAAAATATAAAAATAAAGTCATTTTAGAACTCATTTTGTATAGATGCTGCTTGGGAGTTACAACACGCGGAATAAAGATGTTGGACTCTTCTTGCTGGCTCCCTCAGCAAGACTGGCTATTTAGTAAGGTTCATGCTTACACATCATAACATACAACAGGATCTGTAGTAGTGTTTAAACACATTGATTGTGGGTTTTCTAGCAAAATAATCTGCTTTAAGATTAACTCTCTTTGCAAACAAACTTTGGTAGAATCTCTATTTTACCTTGATTTTTTTGTCTTCATTCAGCACACCTGGTACTATTGCAGTTATTTTTAGCCAGCTTAGACAAACAAGAACCAGCTTCAGGACCCAGAAGAAACTTAAACAAAGAGTCCCTACTCATACTATGAGGAGAAGAGGATGAATTATGACTTTCTTGGAACCAAACCTCTTTTTATACTATAAAAAGTATTTAAAATATAATAAAAAAGTATAAGAAATTATTAAAAAGCATTTTTATAACAATAAGAACAGGCACAATTTAAAGCTATTTCTTGAATTGGCCTCATATGCTTTCTCTCCTGCATTTCCTTGGTGTGTAAAGTGAGCTTGAGTTAAGAGAAATGATGCTGCTTCTGCAACAGCTCTACTGGGGAAACATCCACTACGACACAAGGTAGCTGCAGAGTCAGCCTGGGCAGGCAATCAAAGAAAAATTGTATTCCACAGCAGCAGTCAGCATCCCTTCCTCCTCCCACCTACTTCTCTTACAAACAGGTCAGAAGTTACTAGAAATGTTGTAACAGTAAGTGTTGCAGCTTCAACAGCAATCTACTGCATCATTATTTATTGTTTTGACTTTGTGGAAAACAAGCCTATCCAAAAGTTGAAGAAAGCATGGGCAATAAAACAGAAGTCAAAACCAGCACCATAATGTAAAAGCCTTCTGAAAGTAGTGAAAAAAGGTCTTTCCCACCATCCAACACAAACCACTCATCCTGGTTTCCCAGAAAGAGACTTGTAGAAAAGGTGTCCTTTGTAGTATGACCTAAAGGTCAACTAATTTGAGCTTTGTGGGAGGATGAGGAAAGCAAGTTCCGGAGTTCAAGACCTTTTGGTAGAATACTCTGCCTCCACCTCTCTCAGTTATATCAGGACTCTGTTAATATGTCAGGCAATATCCACTGCCATGCTATTCACCTGAAGGTGGAAAAACAACAACCAGCATCTGTGATGAAGGGAGACTTCCAGGAAGCTTGGATTAAGTGCTTTGAGGTACAAGAAAAATGCACTCTTTTCTTTATGGCTAATATTGGTTTAGCACCCTGCTATTGTTTATTATGAAAAATGATACTAATTAATTAAATATTATTAATACAAAACCTTATCTTGTGCATGGAAAATTTTGAGATCTGGAGATCCCAAAATAGAGACTACTGTTTGTATTATGGTAGAACCTAGAGGCCTAAGCTCTACTGTGAAAGGCACTGTACAAATAAACACAAGACTGCCTCTCTCTTGAAGGAATATATTGTAAATGCAAGATGTAAGCAGTAGATGGGTAATGCAGAAAAGTGCAGTACAAGAACAAACAAGTTCCTGGTGGTCAATATGAAAAAAAAATGACTATGGTGACTCACTTGTTTGAACAGTAATTGGATTTTGTGAAGCACTGTGTCAGAGAAGACTTCTCAGGATTGATTTAGAAGAAGGCATTGAACTATAGACAGACTCTGTGAGGGGTGACATTAAGCATATGCTGTGTTGCATATATATGCTAGCATCTCTCACTAGCTTTGCTTCCCAAGTATTTTGGTAGGATTGTCATTATGTTTTCACCAGTGACTAGTAGATGATAAGGAAATTATTTATTTGTCTGAAGATGGTAGTCCATCATAGAATAGGTCAATGTGGGATATACATGTCTTGGACACACTGGGTTATCAGATTTTCCTTTTGAATGTTACCTAGTGTGCCTGAAGAAAAGCTATTGATTGTGTTGAGTCACTTTTATTGATAAGTGAATGTCCCCTTCCTCTGCCTCTGTCCTACTCTCAGCTGGAGAATACTATCAAACCTCACAGTTACTTAAGACATAGGGTCAGGTTTGAGTGCTAGAATTGGCTTTCGTTTAAGTACTAAGCCTATTGTAGAGGGAGTTTACTAGCATCAGTGAATATCTTTTTCTATTTTTATAAAACAGCTGTGAGAACCCCCTTGGAAGTGAGTGACATTTGGCTGGTGAGCTAGCTGCAAAAAAGTTGCAAATTTTGTTACATTTATTGCATGCCAATATTTTGCTCTGGCAGCACATCTGTAGAGCATTATTCTTCTTGTTATCAATGGCACTGGACAGCTTTCTAACGCCTTCCCTTAAAAATTTCCAAAACTATCTGGTTGGCTGGGAAATATTCAGTGATATGCAGAACTCACATGTGCCAGCAGATGACCCATCTGTAGTGCCTGGCACATGTTATTTTGAGATGGTAACGTTATAATGGTAACAGCAGCCCAAATTTTGGCAGGAAAATCAGAGCCATATCATGAACAGTTCTGCATGTCATGAGTGGTTTGTCATGTATCACCTGTAAATCCCTCACTTCGCTTGTTACAATCATAGAATCATAGAATTCAACCAGGTTGAAAAGGACCTTAAGGATCATCTGGTCCAACCTATACTGGCAAAAGTACAATCTGGACAAGATGGCCCAGTACCCTGTCCAGCTAAACCTTAAAAGTATCCAACATTGGAGGATCTACCACTTCCCTGGGGAGATTATGTCAATGGGTGATTGATCTCATTGTGAATCAATGCTTTTCTGAATCACTTGCTTCATTTGACTTGTAAAAGCCCCTGGGGAGATTCACTCCATAACTTTCCCAGGGACTGAAGTAAGATTGATGGGCCTACAACTTCCTGCAGTCACAAATGTTCAGCAATCAGCAGATTCCTGGTAGTCATTAGCAGAGGTATCTTTCTAGCCTCAGTACTTCAGGCTTAGTTTGTCTATCTCTAGCAGCACTATTTTCTATCTATTTTTAAACATTTCTGCTCTGTGTAAAGTAGGAAGAAACTTTCAGATGAAGAGACAAGACTTAATGCAATTAGAATAAATTTGACAAGTGAAAGATTACCAATAAAACAAGTTACATTTTTACCACAGATAATTGAAGGTTCCTGATTGAACAAGTGTTTCAGGTATCAAACCTGGTGAGGGCTGGAGAAGACCAATACAAGACTGCATACTGACATTCTGGCAAAAAAATGTGGTGCTTACTCTCAAGACAACTGAAAATGTGGTAATCCTCAGTGATGTTCTGCTGTCAGTAGAAAGTTAAGATTTTCATCTGCCATTGGCTTTCCTGTAAATATAAAAAAAAAAAAAAAAATGTCAGGAGACATTTGACAACAAAATCTCTGTAGCTGGTTATCGCGTTTCTCTGCTTTTTCATAGCCTTCATTTTCCCTCCAGCATCACCAGGCAGAGGCAGCAATTCAGCAAGGAGAGCAGCAGTCTGTGGGGAGGAGTACCCCACAGACCTTTGGTGAATGTATCAGCCTTCTTTATCCTTGTGCTTTTCTATATTCACTATAGATGTGAGTTAATGAGACTGGCAAAATTGTATTACAGACTCTGTAGTATAGTGCTGGGTTTGGTTTCTTGTCCTGGGCTCTCTTCAATCTCACATGCTACAAAGCAGATTTAACTGCCCAACTTTCACTTTCAAGCACTAGTTTATATATCATAATTTGTGTACATTTAGAACACAGATGCAGATCATTCAAAGGCTGTAAAAAGGCTTTTATTGTCAGGGACTAGACATTTTCCCTTTGAAGACAGTAGGTCTGATTCCTTCTTCCTCCTGCTTAGCAAAATCAACACAGGATATTACTGTGACAACACTGGGGAAGCAGGCTCAGGAAATGACATCTCATGGTACTTTTTGTTCTCTCAGACTTGAGAAGGACAGGAGCAGAAATTAAAATTAGTGGCCTGGCTCTTTTGTAAATAGGGCAGCACATCTTATCACCACCAACCTATTACTGAAGTGACTAAAGGATCAAATTTAATCAAATTTGGGCAAAAGAGTCACACATAATTTTTCAGTTATTGCCTCACAACCCAGTGTCTGAGTACATAAAATATTCACAAACTATTTGGATCTAGCCTTTTTTGTATTCTTTCAGTGGTGGTTTAAGTATACATCCTCATCTCACAACCTCATTCAGTGCACAGTTCTGCAGCGATTTGTACAGACTCTCAACTGCCTAATGCTGGTAACTTCCTAATATTGCTTTAAGTACTGTTCAAATCCTGAATGCAATGGGAATGATGTTTTATTTTCACTGGTTGATAACTTACATATCAAAATACGCTCTTATAGCATCCAAGTTGAACCGTTTTTCAGTGACTACACAAACCAAAGTGGTAAATTGTCCTAAATGGATATAATTTATTTTTTTCATGAAGTATTTATTTCATAATTCTAATTCTTTACCATTGCTCTTGTAATCTACAAAGCTTTTCTCAGTAAAAGGTAACATGTCTGCAGGTCACTATTCTCCAACCATTTAAGTGGTAATTCACATAGTTTTACAAATAATCTGTGAAATTTCATTTTGTTTCCTATTTAGCAAACGTCTGACAGAAACCATTCCCTAGTACTCAGAGATATAAGTAGTCTTCTCAATAACAACCATTCAGTATTTAAAACATATTTTTCTGATGTTTAATCAAAACAGTTTTGGTTTGGACTTGTTCAGAAATGTGGAGCATTGTGCAAATTTGACAGTTGCAGGAAAAGCACTCGGGTTGTTCATTGACAAAAGTGCAATGGTTTTCATTGCCTTAGTGAAATATAAACCCTGGTGGTCAGGACACTGAGGAAACACATTGACTTCTCATTCCTCACAGAAAGGGGACACAGAGACACGAAAAGATCTCCTGTGCCAGGCCCCTTGAGGTTTTCCTCCTTGGCGAGACTTCAGACTGTGGCTTAATATTTATCATGACACAACAAGTAAATAAATATCTTGGCACAAAGCCTAGAGCCTGTCAGCACTGCCCCTGCTGCAACCTTCTGTTCAAAATATAGAGCTCTATTTATCATCTTTCACATAAAACCTGTTCATAGGAAATCACCTAGGATATGTTTAATTTCCTTATTTGGCTTCTTGATGTTGTCACCTAGATAAACCCCACATCCAGAGACCCTTGCTGACAGCATTAAGCCAAAGTAGCTGTGAGGGCTGTTACTTGTCAAAGTAATTTAATTTATGATGATGTGTTCCATAGTAGATCTGTGCAAAGTCAGCTTAAGTGAAAGGCTTTTATCCATGTTATTCCCTTTAAATGGTGAAGTATGAAATAGTTACAGCAGCTGTTTAATGATACATTTCATAATCACAAGGGTTTTCACACTAGATAGTGTGTGACTTTTTATCCCTTCAGTGCCGTACAGATTTCTAAGCATTGTTGCTGAAAAGTAGTAAAATGCTACCAAAAATATACTGGGAGTAGAAACATAGTTTTTATCATTATCTTCACTGCAACAGTAATTCTTAAGTTACGTATTACAGTGACGGAATTTGGTCTGTTTTGGGTGATGGGAGGAACACGGAAAAGAAGGACATAGGTAACAACAAGGAAATTCCAGATGATATATTGAAATCAAAGAACAGAGAGGGAAGTAAAAGTGGTATCCAAAGATCTTGTTTTGCTCATTAGAGTTACCAAATCAAGTAAGACCTATGAATGGAGATTAAAAAGATGAATAAACAATTGTGTTTTGGAAATTACACAAAGTCACATCCTGTAAGAACAATACATATTGTTGGAAATTGATGGTCCTGCAGGTCCTTCCCCCAACCCCTTGCACTGGGCTAGATTTAGAAGATGGTTTTATGACAAAGAAATTTTGCACAGCCTCAACATGCTGTAGATGACAAGGAAAGGAGGGCAATGGGGTGCACATCAGCTATCTGCTGATTAGTCTAGACAGTATCACTTTGGGGTTTGAATCGTGTATTGAGGGATCTGACTTAAAAGAAGAAAACAGCACGTGAATGGGAAGGTGTCCTTGTACTGTCCTTCAGGTCTTAAAATCTTTGAGTCCATGCATACCTCTCTTGGAAGAAAAAGTGCTCTGGTACTCTGGTGCCCCATTTCCACCCTTTTTGGAGAGCATTTCCTTTTTTAAATAGATGGAACAGAGTGTTTTCTTCTTTTCTTCAGAATGTTAACCTTTCAAAATCAACAGGAAAAACAACATAACCCATTATGTCAATCTTATTTCACCTCTGATGGATATTTATAATTGCCACTGAAATAGGAAATCTGCTTCTGACCTTTGATGCTGGAATATACTTAAAATTCATGCCTCACTGTGCTCTGTCAGCTCCTTTTCATGCATGCTTTTATATGTGGGCTAATAAATATGAGTTTGGGAGGAAAAGCTCTGGCAGTGAAATCCAACTCGTGATTTTGCTGTGAGGCGTGCTTGCTAAAAGCTTATCTGGAGAACAGTTTTTCATTTGCAGGAGTATTGAATATGACATCACTGTTCATAACTGACATTAGCAAGTAATGTTAATGATACAGTAATGCTTATGACAGGATCACTAAAGTTTAAATAACACAAACATGTAAATTTTAATCAGTGCTCTTTGTTGAAACACATTTTGTGTGAATATGTGATAAAAAATAACAGTTTTATTTAATATCATTCAGGCTATATTTTTGTTATTACAATACATTGCATTTCAGTCTAAGCCAAAAGAAACCAAAAGAAACCAAACTGTACAAAGTTTGTCTTTGTGCTATGAAATGAATTCAGCAATCTCAGGATATACATTTTTGCTCTACATCTCCAAAATATTGTACCAATGAAACAGAAAGTGTTTATGCAGATGATGCTCAGAAGACAATGAGGGGCAATGGGATGCATTGCATCCTTTCATCCTTGCAGCTCAGTATGGGGCTGAACCAAAGTCAGCAAATATTCCTTAGAGTCTTAGACAGTCTAAAGTGGATATTAAGAGTAACTTCTGCTAACACACAACCTAAGCAGTAGTTGCTGACAATGTATCTCAATCTGGTATCTTCTGTACACCATCGATAAAAATCTGCTGTATATCAATCATGTTATAATATGCTAACTGAAATTATTCAAGTTGAAATAAATTCAGAAAATAATGGAAATTAAAATAGGGTAGTAACTAGCTGTTGATTTTCAGAATAGTGTTATGCTCTTAGATTTCTGAGATACAGAGGAGAAGGTAATTTAATGATGAAAGTGTGAATAGGCAAGGATTCAAGAAGAGAATATTCTCTCTCTTATCTGGAAGCTGCCAGTGTAGCTGCTGCAGGAGTTTTTCTACCATGATAAAAACCAGTATTTGGATACTTACAACACCTCTGGAGTTTTAGTCACACAAAATCAAAAACATCCATGGTTCTGGTCTAAATGTAAAACTGCAGGAATAGGTATGTTTTATTTTTGCTTTTCCATGGCTTTCTCATGCCAGATTCAAATGAAGTCACTTTAAATTTTCAGGGCCAAAACATATTTTAAAAAAACAGACAGACTGTCCTTCCTATAAACTCTGATGTGCTTGTATAAAATGCTCCAGTGGAGCATAGCACCAAGTAGCTCTAACTTCACTGTTGTGCAAAGGACTTAAATTTTAAACTTCTTTACGTTTTTTTCCTGTCAGAACTTGGAGTTAAAACAGGTGTAATACAAACACTATTAAAGTTAGTACATTCTAGAGAGGTATCTAAGAATCCACATATATGGTGTGTTGTAGGGATAATACTGACTGAATTGTTTCTGAAACTTTAACATGCAAAGTGCTCAAGCAGAGGAGTTAGAAAGAAACTTGTCATTTGGAAATTGTTTCTGCTTGAATTGGTTCAGTATAATGTGTCAAAACCAATATTTTTCACTCTGAAGTATTTTAAATTTTCATTTTAGTTATTTAATTTTGGAAAAGGAAACCTCAGAATAAAGCTTCTCCCCACCTACCTACCCCCCAAATGTTTTCTTATTTGGATCCAATGACAGCTGTCTTTGCATTGCATTCAGCAGGCTCTTGATCAAATGCTGTTTTCTGTAGGGTGACAGCAGCTGGCTGAGGATAGTTTGTGGCTTGTACTACATGTTGCTTGGGTCTCAGTTCAGCTGCAATCAGATGAGGGTGCAGACACAGGAACTGATGCAGGCAGCAGAGCACTTGGAGAGCAGTAGTGTTGTCAAGAGCTGGTGCGGAAGACTAAAATCTTACCCCCAGAGATGGCTGCACAGGTGATCTCTAAGGCAGAAATCACCTGGTAGTTTGAGGAAAACAGTACCTGTTTGTTTTATCTGGAGAGCTAACCCGCAGTGCTGCTGTATGTATCAGTCCAGTCTTTTAAATACCCTCTAATTTGTTTTCCGTGCCTCATGGGAGGGATGATCTGATTGAAGTGCCTGCAGTATCCCCTTGATCTTATTCCACTGTGTATTCTAGTGTGAATGTCAGTGTACTGACACTCTCATGCAGAAATGGCTGAAATTAGTATCAATGACTCCATAAACTGGTAGGCAAGATATCCATGAAGGAGTCACCAGCTCAGAATTACTCATGGCTGATTATGAGCAGGGGTTGTAAAAAGATCCCAAGTCCCTAGAAGAAGTCCACAGTTTTGTATTCCTGGGTTCATATGGGGGTTCTTCCTTGATCTCATTTATTGGAGCTATTTGATTTTGAATAAAACATTTTAAATATTAATCAGGTCAGAGAGTCTCTGGGAATGGTGCTTCATCCTGGCAAGTACAGTACTTGCTCAGGAGATGGAATATCTGTGTGCAATGAATCTTTAATAATTTTATGTGAGGTTGAAAAGCCATGGTACAAGTTTGAGAAGCTGCCATCACTGTGCCCTATCGTGCTAGCAGTGAGGACACAGGGACAGCTTTTGCCAGGCAGGTAGCAACTATACTGACCCTTGTCCTGGTCACTGTGCATGATCTGCTGGTTAATAAGGTAAAGCAGGCTGACAAATTTATTCTCTTGTTATCCTGAGAAAATCAGCTAAAAGCATTGTACATCTGGTGAATTAGAATCAACCGTATCAGCTGGCTTTTCTAGCATTTATTAAACTCTTTCATTAACAAAAAAAAAATAGTGAAGAATGAAAGATGAACAGATGAACTTAAGCAACCCCTGTGGGTTGATAATCATAATATTTTTCCTTGATTAATATTTTTTTTCCCAAAAAAGAAAAACATGCATCCATGTTAGAATCATAGAATCATAGAATAGTTAGGGTTGGAAAGGACCTTAAGATCATTTAGTTCCAACCCCCCTGACATGGGCAGGGACACCTCACGCTAAACCATATCACCCAAGGCTCTGTCCAGCCTGGCCTTGAACACTGCCACAGATGGAGCATTCACAACTTCCCTGGGCAGCCCATTCCAGTGCCTCACCACCCTCACAGTAAAGAATTTCTTCCTCAT
>JAOEHX010056554.1:0-14729 GCA_025448015.1 Bolborhynchus lineola
GAGGTGTCCCTGCCCATGGCAGGGGTTGGAACTGGATGAGCTTAAGGTCCTTTCCAACCCTGACTGTTCTATGATTCCATGATAATGTGCTGTGACAAACTGGGGGTACGTCTCAGTGATCCACAAATCCTCTCAGTTTAAAAGTTTCTCCTTTGCAGCTTTAGAAGTTTATCTGGATGAGTGTAATTGATTAAAGCAGAGAGACAGCAGCATCAGCAGTGCCACTGCTCTTCAAACTTCACACCCAGGGGTTCTGGCCCCACCTCTGTACAATCTGCCTTTCCCCAGCCCATGATACACATGCGATAAACCCCTACTGGCACCTCTGCAGTAAAATCTACTCACCTCTCCCAAAACAAACTCCAAGTCACTGAACTGTCTGTTTTCCCACAGCCTTCCATAGTCTTCATGGAGAGTGCATTTAGGGTAACAGGAAAACTGGGAAAAATAAAACCCCATGAAGACAGAATTCATTTCACATGGCTCTGCCCAAAAGCACTGTTACATGCATGATCAGTGGATTTCCTGATTAACTCGACCTCAAGGTAGTATATAAAGTAGAAAATAACAAGCAACCCAAACACCTGCAAGGGCATGCTCTATGGGGAGGGTAACGAAGGATAACAGAGGGCGAGATGGAAGAATCAGGTCTCATCTGAACTGTGAAGGCTGCCTGCAGGAGCCAAACCAGAAACTGCCACGTCTGGAGACAGAGGAGTCACACAGAACTGGTGTGGATGGCTGAGCAGGTTTAGCAGTGACCTGGCAGTGAATTACCTGGAACCTGTACATCTCTCCACTCCTGATGTTGTTGTCCACCGTGCCACCAAAGATGTACATAGCATCTGAGATAACAGCTGCTGCGTGGAAGAGTCTCCCACTGGGTAACTGGGGAAAGAAAAGGACAAAATAGGGGAGGGAATAAATGAAAGCCTCTTTTTATTGCTCCTCACAAAAAAAAAGACCTGCAACAGATCAATAGTGAGAAGGAAAATCAGCGTGGACCGAAGTGACACAAACACTTGCACCTTAAGATCAACATATATTATCTTTTAGGATTGCTTCCTAGCGTACCTAGAACATACTTGCACTCACATTTAAAAACACCTACTCATGGCACCTTGCAATGGGAATGGTACATACACAGGACTCTCCATATCACTGTAGTTACAAAATACATCATTTATCAAACTCAGTCTCAATGCTAAGTTTTACATAGAAAAACACACCCCACTTCCAGAAATACAGAGATTCTGCAAACCACTGCGAAACCCAGAGCTTATTCCAAATCCTGTCGAGAATCTGAATGGTGAATGATCATCTAACTCAGCAGGATGCTCAACTGGAGGCCTGTAAGCACTCGCCTTGCCCGCAGCTCGCTGCGGCTGACCCATCTGGCCAAGGAGCCCCTCCAGCAGTGCCAAGTCATGCACAGAGCCCAACGTTGGAGACGTTTCCAGCGCTGGCACCACAGAGTCAATGCTGTCTCCATCACGCCAGGTCCACAGAGCATAAAGCCACCGCACGCTGCAGGAAGCCCCAGCTATTTATAGGGCTGAGGGATCACACCATTCCATGCAACACACACTTCACCTTGGAACTGTAAAACGGGATTTCTGAAGCGGGAAGGAGCCACTGTGAGTCAAAGCTGCTGTGACCCTCCAGCACAGGACAGACCTCATCGATTTTACCTGTTTCTTCTGAGGTTACACAAAGGTAGCTAATCACATTAGCACATCACACTGAGATATCTCGCATCAAGTTCTCAAGTGGTGATAGAAACTACCCTTCCCACCCTGCCGCAGTTTGATCAGGCTTGTTTTGTCTTCCAGGCAGAAAAATCTCATTAAATCTCTGCCTAAGAAGTAAAAAGCCCTCTGGTATAAGAAATCTTCTCTTCTTGTACATATTTATAGACACCACTCGAGTAAGCTCAGACACAAAACAAGATTATGTTTATCTGCAGAGCCACATTTTCCAGGAAGCCATGCTGACTGGCATTTCTCATTACCACCAACATACCCCCTTCACCACAGCATCACACAACGGCCTCATTTAATTCCTTACTCACCAGATTTTCCATGAGTTTCTCTTTTCTTCAGACTACAGCTTTTAAGGACACAACCCCCCTGCAGCAGCCAGGACCTGCTTGCTTTGCTCCCTCATATGTACAAACCACAGATTGGGTCACATCAAAGGCATGTTTGCCAGTGCCTGTTGAACATCCAGATCCCTCTGGATAAACAAGAACCTTCTGTCTCTAGCAAACTTTACGGATACTTTAGAAAAGAAACTTTAAAGTTGGTGCTAATAAATACTGTAATAGGAAGATGATGGAATAATATTCATCTATTACATTCCTGTTCCATAGCTCTCCAAAAGAGGGTGAGATCATAGAATCATAAAAATTGTTGAGGTGGGAAGGGACCTTAAAGCTCGTCCAGTTCCAACCCCCTGCCATGGGCAGGGACACCTTCCATTAGACCAGGTTGCTCCAACCCAGTACAACCCAGAGACGTATTTCCACACAACCAGAAGGGCTGATATCAGCTGTATTATACGTTTCCTTTTTACATCTAACTCTTCAACCAAAACCAAACCAAAACCGAAGTATTCTGCTGGAAACCAAAAGCAGCCGCTTGGTTTGGAATTCCTCAAGGTTCTTTTCAAGCTGGAATCTTTGCTTTTCAAAGCAGATCTCATCAGTCACTTCTGCTTCCCTCTCAGTTCACCCTCCCACATGGCTACCTTGCTTCGAGCCATCGTCTTCAAAATCAAAGTATCTCAGAAGGAGTTTTGTATCTTATTGCATTTCTTGTGCTCAGACTCACTCCATATCCTGGCTAGACAGTACAAACCAGGTTTGTCCTGTGATGCTCATCAGGGTTCTGATTTGACTTACAAAGCCGTGCATCAAGTGTTGCTGCTTCTCTGTCAGAGCATCAGCAATCATTCAAATAGCTGAGATACAGCCCTGAGCACCATCTCTTGGGGCTGAATCCACAAACCTTAAAATACACTTAGTTCAACCTGTGCAAACCCTTTCACTGATCTAAATCCTGACCTTACCAGGAATACATTCAGCTTCACTTGAAGTCCTTAACAAATGAAGTTGAATCAATGTAAAAGTAAAATGAAATCAAACAAGCAGTTCCCACTCGGGGGTCAATACTAGTTTTCTATGTGCAATTTAGAACTTGCATGTGCAGAGTCAAGGCTCCAATGATTCTTATATTGCACTTCAAGCTGAAATTGCCCCAGATAAATTTCAAGGAGAGAAAAGAAGAGTGGAGGAAGAAAAGCATTTGCAAGGCTGGAATTTAATTCTCTCTCCTGGAATAAATTGAATTTGCAGTTTTGAAGCCTTGACTTCCAAGTGTGTCTTTATTTACCTCGGAGTCTGCTGTAGGTGGATGTTTAACTGCTGTTATGCCGAAATCTAAACCAAATACCACTGTGATTGAGCAATTCAACATATCAGCTCTGCAGTTTCCTTACGGTTTGTGCAACGACCATGGTATACAGCAATTAAAATCTTATGCACTAATTGCTTCTTTTCTGCCCTCTTCCACCCTCAGTTCTTCATGAGAAGCTGAGGGGTTTGTTTCTGGCAAGTGGGAAGAATGCAGATGCTGAACAGAGGTGGCCAGGAGGCAGGATGGACAGTTATTCCTACAGCCGGAGATCAGCTTCCCACCTCATGGCTTGATGGGAAAGCAGGGAAGGCTGATGGTCACAACATGACAACCTGCTCCCTGTGTCAAGACTGACAATGCATGAGGAAGGTGACGCGGTAAAACCTTTGCTACGGTTGACAGGTTACACCCGGTGTCAGGGTGGGCACCATATACAGACACTGTGTTGTTTTCAAGTCGTGCTGTTTCAGTGTGTATCTCCTATCTCCTACTCCGTTCTCAACGCATTTCCAACTTGTTTTCAGTGCTTCTTCAGACTGAAATTTCAGCACTATGTGCAATACTAGGAAATAGGTAAAATCAAAGCCATGGCGGTTGTGCCAAGGCTCTTCTTTTTCATTCTCTCAGCTTCTCAGAACCCTTCTTATATTTACAGAATAGATAGATAATCATGTACATTTAAACTCTCCTCACACTCAGACATGCATTAAGGAAGCTGGTTGCTGCACTTGAAAGGCAGTAAAGATGTGCTCAGATCTCTTTCACAATCTAGATGAGCCTCCCTAGCTTCCAATGCCACTAAAAACTCAAAGTCAAAATGAAATGAAAATATCTAAAGCCATCAACAAACCAATGTGGTGAACCAACATAAACTAAAAGGCAAAAACACTGGCACAGGGTGCCCAGAGAAGCTGTGGCTGCCCCATCCCTGGCAGTGCTCAAGGCCAGGTTGGACACAGGGTGCTTGGAGCACTTGCTCTAGTGCAAGGCGTCCCTGCCCATGGCAGGGGGCTGGAGCTGGATGGGTGTCGTGGTCCCTTCCAACCCAAACCAGGCTGGGATTCTATGAAAAAAAAATACCTGTTTTTCCTCTGGAACTGGAAAAAAACCGTGAGCTACAACAGGTTCAAATGATACGTCACTTCTGGTAGCTGTTTACACTCAAGATGCTTCTACACTATCACACCAGGCAACAGCACGAAACTCTCTTAACAGATGGGCAGACAGAGCTTTGGATAGTCTTTAAGTTCAAGGAGGTTTAAGGATTTAAAAGGTTTTCACACGCTGGGTGCAGAAAATCTATCTGCTTTTCAGACAATCAGAGTGAACCGTCTGGAGTAGCTGACAACGTGGGGGCTGCTTTCAGAAAGGACTTATCCAGGCTGGAAAAACGGGCTGATGGGCACCTTGTGATGTTCTGCCAAGTCCTGCCCCTGCTCTGAGCACGAGGTTAGACTCGAAACCTCTCTAAATCCCTTCCAACCTATTGCTTTAGTGACCCTAAGACTTCCTCCTGTTCATTAATATACTCCAGGTGTGGAAGCCCAGCTCAGCTCTTGTTATGAAGGAAATTCATGTCTAACACGGAAATTCAGCCTTCCCTTATTTTCCATACAAGAAGAAAGGGAATTAAAAATCTATCACAGATACCTGGAAAAAACCTGGCTAAAGGCTATTTCCAATTCCTCTGCCTCAACCAGGGCCAACAATACCTATTTCATTCCTGAGAGAGGTTCATCGAGGCTGTTCCTAAAGACTTCCAGTGGCAGAGATTCTTTGAACCTCTCATGAAATCTCTAACTCTGCACTAGCTTTAGCAAGTTAAAAGTGTAAAAGCAAAGGATCATCTCATTAAGCACCACCTTCTCATGTGAAGCAGTTAACACAGAACAGGGATTGCCATGGATCATGGCAGAGGACAGAAAATTGAAGACCATGATGAAGAAACCCACAAAATAGGATAAATCACTAGATACAAGAGCAAAGTCACAATAACAACAGCTTGTTGCAGCATCAGCTCTTCTGGAGATTTTGCAGTTCTGGTTATGGTAAGTACTAAGGGATGGGACAATGGCCATTGTTTGATACTCTGCTCTACACTGAGGATGAGATTTTTCCATTTAATACTCACTGGAGAACACAGTATGGGAACAGGGAAGTTGATTCTTTAACAATGACATTCAAACACGCGCTGTTATAACTGTGAAGGTGAGAATATGAGCCAACCTGTAACTTATTTACTGCTGTAATAACAGCAAACACTCTTTCCTTTACCATAATTTGAATATATCAGTTGGAGATTCAAATAGTAGTGCTAATGTACAATTTATTAGAGAGAATTAGGCAGTTTAAAGAGCAAGTATTGCCAAATCCAATGGATGTGTCTCAAAAGAACATATACTGAAAACTACCAACAGATACAAGAACCAAGTGACCATCATTTGCTTCTTTGTGGCACCATGGTGTGTTTTCCAAAATCAAATTACCATCATAGTACTTTGGGGATCTTAATCCGACTTCCTGCATAAACCAGCCTACAAGAGATCCTTGAAATGGAGCCTTTCTTGTGGGAAACCTTTCTTTCTAGAAAATATCCAATCTGGTTTAGACACAGTGAAAAATCCACCCAAAGGCTCTGATAAAACATCCCAAGGGATCACCACCCTCGTTCCTCATGATCTCATGAATCCTCGTTCCTCATGATCCTCATGAACTATCATTTCCTTTTCCTTTTTAGTCTGGAGCACTTCTAGGTTCAACTTGAAGCTGCTGGATCTTGCTTTATCCTTTACCAACAGATGAAACAGCCTCTGCTCCCTAGGGACTCCGTCTCACTGCTGGCCACTGGGTATCCCAACCTCCAGTCATTCACAGATTTCTCCTCTGAATAACCTTGATTTGTGAACACACCACGGTGAGACATTGTTCAGGAACATCTACCTAATAAACACAGGGTAATAGTTATGTTACTAAATGATACTACACTCTGTTGGCTTCTGGAGCCAAGAGTATCAGCAGCACTTCCAGCCATTTTACATTACAGGGAGCTTGTCTCATCTACCCACAATGACTAAAGGTTTTAAGTCATTGTTTCCAGGGGTACTGTAAAGGGAAACTATTAAGCATGACCACACAGCCTGTTCTCAGATATTCTGCTTTACATACACACTGAAATACGTATTGTTTCTGCCCAACTTAAGAACCACCACTCCGAGTGGACTGTGATTTTAGCCATGAATTGGCAAAACTCTGGGCAATGAGTAGGCATCAGGGGAAAGCTGTGACTTGCTCTTTTCTTTCAAGGTCACTGACAAAGTTTCTAGTGGTACAATGACAAGAACCAGCCTCTAAACTACTTAAGAAGAGTAACTCCTCCTTGTTCAAACCCAGATTTCCTATCTTCCAGCTATCCAACTTTATCCCCTTTTAACATGAGTCATGCTAATGCTGCTTTCTTCTAACTTCTTACTAGTGAATGAGCTACATAAACATATTCCTTCTGCCATCACCCACATAAGCCCACATTCTGCTTTCTCTGTGGGAGAACTCTGCAGAAGCACATAACAAACATCCCTCAGGAAGGAGATGAACGGAGAGTTGATAAACAGAAATCACTGTGCAACAACCTTGACTAGAGACTCTGATAACCAGGTTTTCACCAACTCCACCATTTTGAAGCTGTGCCTCTCAGCACAACCTGAACCCATCACTGGTATGGAGATCCTGAAAGTTGTACAGAAGACTTTCTGGAAAGGATGCAAGTCTCTATTGCTTAGGAACATCTGCCTTCTCTTTGGACTGTGAAATGCTAAATTCTATCTCTCCCAGCAGAACATGGGACCCTGACAGCAACACTCATCACAGTCAGGGGCCTCACTGCAGGAATTCAGCGATTTGTTCACATAATAACATGCTTCTTTTGCCTGAGGATACCTCAATGGGTGTAACTGATCTCTGCACAGAGAGACTGTGGCAGACTCATCCACAGTGGGATGAGTAAGTCCTTTTAATCTTTCTTAGCTGCCCACAAACCATGTCACTGTAATCCATGTGAAAAACTCCAGAACTGTACCTCACAGTAAGCCAGAGAACATTACCAAGGCATTCATCTCCCTTTTTGCTTATTAAAAGAAAACTAAAGAGCTCCAAAAGTCAGAAATTCATATTGCTCTTGGCTTTGAAAGGCTGCTCAGTAGTACCTGCACTAGGAGATGGTGGGAATCCAACCCGGATTCATGGACAGTGTAACTGTCCCAGACACTGACCTTCTTAAAGCACTGCAAGGAAGAATTCTCTTCCTCCTCCTGTGGCACCTTCTATAAGGCAGCGGCTGTTTCTAAACCTCTTCTGATTCTGTGGGGCTGTGCCCACAAATGGATGTGCATTCCCCTTCCAAGCTTCCAGGCCTCCAGCTCCTATGTCATTCCTTGCAAAAACACTCCTCTACTGTAGCACAAACCATGAGTGCTGCGTGCATGCCTCTCTCTGTCCGTCTGCTGGGGAGCAATTGGGCAAGACGGGGCATTTTCCCTCTTAGTGCCTGCTGGTACTTGATGCTGTTCCAGCCTTCTTCAGAAAGCCAAGGAGTTCAACAGGAAAACTTGTGGGCAATGAAAAAGATGCATTTACATTAGTTTTAAATCCTCTGCTAGCCCTCTATAAAGGAAATCCAGCACCTCAGAAAGCTTTGGCACTGTTGTACAGGCAGGCACGGACTCAGATGTGATATTCCTCTGCCTATCTTAGAAAAGCAGAACCCCGAACTGTGAAGATCGTTTAACAGTAAAGATGGAGAACAGCTCTGTAAAATACAGTATGCACATATCTTATAGCATCAAAGCAAAGGTACGGGGAGCTATGGATTGCAACTGTGCAGATCAGAAAGCATCTCTGATGTTCATTTTGGAGACATCCTAAAAGCACAAAACAGAAGTTCCTTATTCATTTTTGGAGCACTGACCTGCTTCACTTTAGCTCTCCCTTTTCTACTTATTAAGCCATTTTCTTATCCTCCATGCGAGGCACCATCAACAATTCTGAGGGACCTGGGCAGAGAAGAAGAGGACCTAGAACAGGCCCATTGCCAGACTTGTTACTAGGTTTTGTTCTACCTGTTTACCCAAAATGCAGCCAATGCTGGACTGTCTCAGTGCACCTACAGTGCCTGAGACTTGATTGCTGCCTAGCTCATGTGATACTCATCTCTTTCAAGTGCAACCTTCACCTCTGTGGTTCTCCATACAGCACACAGACATCTATTTCTTCTCACAGACCAGCTAACACACACTAAACCCACTGTTACATCAGCTGAAGAATTTCAACATGGCTTAAGGGAAAATCTATTAAAATTAACAAATGCAGCCATTGCAACCATTCAAAATGCAGGTTACAGGTATTAGTGAAGGTTTCTTATCATTTGTGTTGCTCACTTGGCCCTTGGTGGTTATTGCCTCTTTATGCTCACGTAAAGAACCCAGGCTTTTTAATTGATATATCTTATTAGTGCAACTATGGTCAAAAAAGCCATGTCTGAGTCTCCCTGTGATGTCTATCATTATTTTACAGTCATACCTTTATAAGCAAACACTTCACACTTGACCTAAAAGGGAAATGCTACTCTGTGTAATTACAGAATTTCTAAGACATTACACACAGAGGCATTATTCCAGTGGAACAATCAAAACCTCATCTAGTTTGGAATTCTGCTTCTACAGCATCACACAGCCAACCACAGAACCACTGGTCCACACAGTGAATTCATTAGTAAACTCAGTCAAATAATGACTGACTCAACAATTACAAGTGTTTGATGGGATTTCTTTAAACAGTACTAAGCAAAGTTTTCAATGTGTCAACACTGACTCATTTTCAAAGACTGTTGCCCACAATATTTCAGCTGCTCAACCACTGGTGGGAAGGAGCTAAAAGTCGATGTCCTTGTCAAAAACACGTCCTTGGCCTGGCAGCAAAAAGCGGGCCAAGGATAAAAGGAAACACCAGGAGCTGAAGGTTTTACCTCACTGTCTGGGCTGGGCTGGATAACTTCCCAGGTCTGGGAGTCCACGTCGTAGCAGTGAAGCTCGTTGGGCAGCGTGTTATCTGCAGCACCACCAAACACATAGAGATGCCGGTCGAACGCAACCATTGTGTGGCCATATCGTCGCTGTGGAGGAGGAGGGGAGCCTCGAAGCAAGTGCTCGGTGGGAATCCGGGTCCAACTGAGGCATTGAACATGAAACAGTGTGGGTTTTTTTTACAGCTCTTTCCTGCAAAGGAAGTTTTCTAACTCTCAAATTGTAAGGACAAAGGAGCTCCATTATGGTACTTCCAGAACCTGCATGAGAACAGGCAACAACTCATCCTGATCTCTGTCAGCTCTGTACTGCTAAACTTCTAACTGAAAATGTGGTAAAGCCAAGGGGGTCCCCTCACCCAAATGAAGACCCAGATGTAAATCCCAGCAGCTCAAAGACCACAACCTGTCGAGAATTTGTGATCTATTAGTTACTTTAACAGCTAACCCTTCTAAGTAAAGGGCACCATTCCAATACCATACCCCATTTTGATAGGGCATTGCTTATTCATCACAGTGGCATGATTTCAGCCAAGGTCTGGAGGCCATCAGCTATTGTTTCAGCTGTGGTTCCACTTCAGCCAGTAACCAGACTAACCAGGCTGTCAGAACAAACCAGTGAACAACTTTCAGGAAGGCAAAATTTGGCATCCCATTCTGAATACACCAAGACTCACATTTAATGCTTAAAGTGAATCTACTGAATTTCTGTTCATCTGCTGAAAACAATCAATCTGATGCGCAGAACAAACGGCAAAGTCTTGTTAACATGGTCCATACCTTACCTCCACTTCCTCACCGTTGAGATAAAGTGTTCTTTCTCAATACCCGTAAGTCTGTGCATTTCTCAACTCAAGTAGCAAAAGATTATGTGGATTTTGTGCAATTTAACTGCCTACACTTACATCTTTTCCTTGAATTCAAACTGAAAGAGATTATTGGTAATCTTTGCTCCACTCTGTCCCGAGAAAACAAACATCTTGTCTCTGCAAACAGCCACAGGAAAATTACAGCATGAAGGAGGAATTTCACCACTTTGTTCAATCTGAAAGATAATGAAGTTCACAATGAAGAAGGTATTGCTGTGTACCTCTGCACGTGCTGAGGATGCTGCAGCACCATACAGCTCACCAGCACATTGAGTGACCCCATGGCAGCAACGTGTGCAGGCAACTGAGCCCAGGTGATCAACTAATGCTGAGCTTAGTCTGCACAGACTAATTTTACTATGGATAAAAAGGATGGGAGGCCACATTTCTAGCGCCCCAGTACTGTCAGGATCATGCATCTTGACAGCCAGCCAGCCAAGCTCCCAGTGGTTACAGTGGGAAATGCAGTCCCTTTTTACAGGGGGCATGGCCTGCTCATATTCACATTCACAAGCAAAAAGCAAAGTTCAAGTACACCTGGTTTTCCAAATGCACAAACGCCATGTTTACGTTAAAGGGTTTCTGCTCACCTGTGTGACAAACACATTCTGCAGACAACAGTGCTGTCCAGCACAGCACTTTTAAATAAATACATACGAAAACCAAAGAAGAAATTCTATGTGTTAACTGAAATGAAAGCTTCTTACCTCTTCCCAGCACGTTAGCTCTCTATCCTGGAGGCCAACTGTCCACATATCATTTAACCTATGTAATAACACAAAAATGCTTGATTTAGAAACAGGTTTTTTTTTTTTTTTTTTTTTCAGTAACTTTTAGCTCCTACTTTCACTGGCAGAAAAGAAAACACTCTATTAAAATCTTTTTCTCCTATACCTACATTTAATACTACCACCTCAAGCCTGCTTTAGCATCTTTCTGGTTACAAGCATTCCACAGTTACACACAGCAATTCTGCCTGGAGCTTAAGGAATTGAGCTATTCACTCTTCAGGATTCAGGATTATTACTCTGCCACTTTCTACTTCCCCCTACTAACCCCTAGGATAGACCACAGCAGTGATTTGTGTGGCTGAATCCCACCTTCACTGCAGAGAGGAGAATGGAGCAGGCAACCTGACACATCACTGACTTACCTCCCTGACTGTGCTTTTCCTAGGACGAGTTACTCACAGTAACTACAGATGATTCCTTTTGTCCTAATCTGCCTGAGGCTCCTGTTCCACAAAAAGATATTTTTTAATGTGATTAGATGTATTTAACATAAATTAGACAGCTCCTTTCACCCAATCCCTCCTTGCAGCTACTCAAGGTCCTAAGGGAACTCCTTAAGCTGGAACTGAGCAGCTCCCCACAGCCATGTCTCTTTCTCCAATCCCTCCTCTACAAAAACATTCATTTGCCAAATTTCAAAGATCTTTTAGCATCTTTACAACCAAAGCACGGATGTCACGTTACACATCAACAGTCTGAGTCATCAGGTGTCCAGGTATCAAACACATACTGACTTGAATTTGGCGAACTGCAGAAATGAGATGCTCAACAACAGGCAAAGCTTTTGCAGAGCTCCAGTTATGGGCTTAAATCACATGGGGTATGAAAACATCTCTACAGAGGTGAAAAGTGAGGGACCAGGATTTTACAAAAGCACCCCAGAGTGATCCCAGCACATACCGTGCATTGCCATCATATCCTGCAAAGATCCACAGCTTGTCACTATACACTGTCGCACCGTGAGCTGACCTGGCAACCGGCAACCTGGAGTTGAGGAAAGCAATTAAACCGCTCTTAGATCACCTGCAGAGGTGCTGCAAGAGGATCTAGGTGAGGGCTAAAATGCACAAGAATGAAGCATAAAGTACCCTACACAAAATGGCTTCAAGGGGTGAGACTGAGAGGGCTCCGACGATACAAAGGCCACAAGAAAAGAGCAAACCTAGATTTTTTTCTTCCCCAATCTTGGTGTTTTTTACTAAATCAGCCAATCAGCATTAAACAAAACTATGGTGCCACAAGGCCATCAGCTTGCATGAGGCCATCTGTGCAGTATCCACACTTGCAACCATGGGGAAAGACAAAGACATGTGAGTTTGGAATACAGGAGTAAGACTTGCTCTCCAGAACGTCAGAAGTTGCTAGAACAATCAGAAAGAGAATTTACTGACGTAGCACAAATGTGCACAAACTCAGCTCCAAGAAGTAACATGCTGCTAGGACTGATTTTGCCTTAGAAGGCTGGATCTCAGGAACCTATGTTCAACAGATCCAAACGTACATCATCCGCTCATTCATCTGCTTCTGAAAGCACTCATGTGCACACACGTCACAAGTGTGTGCATCTCAGAGTGCCTCAGAAAGCCCAACTTCAGTCTGAAAAGAAGGTACAGATTTAACTACAAATAAGCTCCAAAGTGGTTTCTGATACAACTAAATTGAAATAGGTTTTGGTCACATTTCCAATAGAGCCCACTCTGGAATGAAGACCATGCAAAAAAACCTCCTTTTCAGAACACCTGAATCAAGAAAGTAGAGCAGAAATCGTCCCACAGCCTTAACACCAGCACTGGCACTAATGCCAGCTGTGCCACTGTCTGCTGAGTCAAGCACAAGGCCCCAGGAAAAGGGGGGCAGTGATGCCAGGTCCTTACCTCCCTTCAGTCTTCCACTCAGTCCACTGCCCAGTTGCAAACTTGTATTCAAAGAGATCGTTTTTATTCTTCAGGTTGGAATTGGAATAAATGTCTCCAGTGTAGCCACCTGGGCACAACAATTCCATTGGACTCAAATGCAATTGAGCACGCACACTTCTAGTTGTTACATTAGAAGAAAACTTCAGTTTAGTTCACACAAAGAGAGGTATTTAGCTAATGGACTACTACAAGTGGGAGATTCCTCCCCCACTCCTACCCCTAAAGAAACGCAGTGGGAATGAGTTCCAAGTCTTCTTTACTTTAGATAAAACAGGAGTGCTTCCAAGCTGAAGCTGTAATCAGTGTCAGCCATGGAAAACAGTGGATTTGCTACAGAGACCTTTTGACACTTCCTAAAAATAGGTTATAAAAACATTCCTAAAAATTTGTGCACTTGCAGCCCAGAAGCCAACCGTATCCTGGGCTGCATCAGAAGGAGCATGACCAGCAGGTGGAGGGAGGTGATCCTGACCCTCTACTCTGCTCTCATGAGACCTCACTTGGACTACTGTGTGCAGTTCTGGTGTTCTCAACATAAAAAGGACATGGAACTGTTGGAACGAGTCCAGAGGAGGCCACGAGGATGATCAGTGGATGGAGCACTTCCCATATGAAGACAGGCTGAGAAAGTTGGGGCTGTTCAGGCTGGAGAAGAGAAGGCTGCGTGGAGACCTCAGAGCAGCTTCCAGTGTATAAAGAGGGCTACAAGGATGCTGGGGAGGGACTCTTCATAAGGGACTGTTGTGATAGGACATGGGGTAACAGTTCA
Organism: Bolborhynchus lineola; assembly: GCA_025448015.1. Taxonomy (NCBI): domain Eukaryota; kingdom Metazoa; phylum Chordata; class Aves; order Psittaciformes; family Psittacidae; genus Bolborhynchus; species Bolborhynchus lineola. The sequence continues at coordinate 13,835 of JAOEHX010056554.1, forward strand.
AACTTAAACAGGAGAAGTTTAGATTGGATCTAAGAAAGAAGTTCTTTACTGTGAGGGTGGTGAGGCACTGGAATAGGCTGCCCAGGGAAGCTGTGAATGCTCCATCCCTGGCGGTGTTCAAGGCCGGGTTGGACAGAGCCTTGGGTGCCATGGTTTAGCGTGAGGTGTCCCAACCCATGACAGGGGGGCTGGAACTGGATGATCTTAAAGTCCTTTCCAACACTGACTATTCTGATTCTGTGATACCTCATTCTTTCTTCTAAACATCACTACTGGTGTATTTATCATCCCAAGCAGACACCACAGCAACCTGCTGCTGCCTTACCGAACACAAACATGCTGCTCCCATAGACCACAGCCGAGTGGTGATACCGGGGTGCTGGCGGGGTCCCCGTGGTGAAAGCCCTGCACAAGAGGAGAACAGCAGCGATCAGACACCCTCATCATGCTTCAGTGACTCACAGCTCTTGAGCAGAGTCAGAAAAGAAACAACTGCTCCAGGCTTTTCTGCTGTTCCTGAGGGTTTGCACTGCTGTTGGTTTCTTAATTAAACCGCAGAGCATGGGACAAACACGACAGTGCTGAAACAGCAACTGAGGCATAAGGAGGCACGAAGAGGCCCTCCAGAGCCCTGGGGATGGCCGCGCCCGGCACCACGCACCTGCACCAGGAGCAGTCCTTCACGTCGAAGCGCAGCAGATCGTTCAGCATCGTCTTCCTGCGCGGAGGAACCGAGCAGCGGCTGAGCCGGGCCGCGGGGCCGGGGAACGGCAGCCCCGCGCTCCTCAGCTCCGCTCCCCTCAGCCCCGGGACCTCTCCCCTCAGCCCCGCGCTCCTCAGCTCCGCTCCCCTCAGCCCCGGGCCCGCTCCCCTCAGTGCCGCTCCCCTCAGCCCC
>JAOEHX010056555.1:0-10692 GCA_025448015.1 Bolborhynchus lineola
GCCGAAAGTCAAAAACACAGCACTGCACCAGCTACCGAGAAGGAGAAAAAATGACTGCTACTGCTGAACCCATGACACCAGCCCACAATGTTTTTATTCCAAGGTAAATTATTTTTAAGCCTTCCGGAGATAAGCTGAACTACAACCAGGCTCAAAGCACATCATGAGCAAAAAATACATACACTTGATGTGCATTCCTTTTATCAGCATCTCATATGCATAGGAGTACCATGATAAAGTACCACCAAGACCTTCCTAGCTATCAGTGAACATGTGCTGCTCCACAGTGGGGAAAAAAGAAAGTTGCAAGATACGATAAATAAAACTCCTCATTTTGGCCCAAATATAAACTATTCCTCTCACTCTAGACAATTGTTTATGTTACAGGGTTAATCTGACCTTTAAAGCCACATAATGCAGAAAAAGTGAAGAATGAAGAAGAATAGAATCATAGAATAGTTAGGGTTGGGAAGGACCTTAACATCATCTGGTTCTAACCGCCCTGCCAATGGCAGGGACACCTCCCACTAAACCATGCCACCCAAGGCTCTGTCCAGCCTGGCCTTGAACACCACCAAGGATGGAGCATTCACAACTTCCCCGGGCAAATACTTCCCATACTCCCAGGCAACTCGCAGCCCCACTGCCCAGTGCTCGCACCCGCCCCCTGCTTTCCCCACCATCCCGGGATCACCCAGCCCCACTGCCCAGAGCCTCCGGGGTCCGCAGACCCCCGGCCCCCAGTTCCCGGGCTCTGCAGCGCCCCACAAACCCGTGCCCCAGCTGCTCACCCTCACCCCTCTCCCACTGTTCAGCTACCACAGCCAATCAGAGCTCAGCCCCTGCGCCAGGGGCCTGCCAGAAGCTGTAGTCCGGACTCCGGCATACGGGCACGGCTCACCGTGCTGCGGAGGATCCTGGCGGGGACAGTAATTAACGACTGAAAGTTAAAAACAGTAAAGAAGCTGAGAAAAAGGAAAACAAAATGGGGAAAGAGAATTATTAAGAGAATAACATTATTGTGAACTATAAGTTCATTCCAATTTGTCATTCAAAATTCCATGTTACCATAAGGTGACAACTCAGACCTTGCTACTCTAGAGCAGAAAGAATTAACACAGTTCATGGACATGCTCTTCAGCCAGATAGTAGCATAGAGCAAACAAAAGGCAAATTTACCGTTTTATTAAATCTTTAAAAGGACAGGTGTAAATACTGTTTACATCATCACATGCATTGATAAAAGTGCAAACAACATTACAATGAGATAAGCGTGTTTCCATTAATTGTTTCTTATTTTCATCCTACAATTTCTTTCCCCCAAAATGTCATTTGGGCAGAATTTCTCTTTTTTAAGTAGTGAATTCTACAGTGCAAATGAACTCTTTTCGGACGCTGCATCTTGCATTGATTTCCACTATAGTATGTAGTTTAATTTAAGATACACCTTTAATATTTAAACTGGCTAATGTAACTGAACAGACACACAGTCCTGGCAGAATTTAAAATGACATATTGAAAAAAGCTTGTAAATTATTTAAAGTTTTAGTTGCATTTTAACTGTTATATTCCTTATGCCTCTTGGTATAGAAATTGAATGCACTATTCTTGTTTGGATTAAAACATTTTCCATGCAGAAAATAATTTACTGATTTAAACAAAAGGGAGGGGGAGACAGGAAGACAGAGACTGAGTGCTAAGTATTTGGAAAAATAAACTGAAAACAATGAATAAAAGTGGAAAAAAATGTAAAAAAGCTCATTGATCTCAAAGAAGAAGAGTCAGAGACAATGTAGTCCTTGATCAGCGTAAACATTACTGAGCAACAACTAAAACCATCAGTGTTATCAGCATTGTTCTCAGGCTGAGAGTCAAAACCACAGCACTGCACCGCACCAGCTACTAAAAAGGAGAAAAATGACTGCTACTGCTGAACTCATGACACCTAGTTTTCCAGAAAATCGTTATTTCACACCTCTTCACATTAAGAATGAATTGCAGATTTGATGCTAGTCCGTGGATTAAAATTTAAGGTGTATGCAATACAGGGAATCTTGGATGCTCATAAGTGTCTTTTTCTAACCAAAAAACTACATGCAGAAGAATAGATTATGAACTGAATACATTGATACTTCCAGACAGAATAAACACTTGACCATAGTTATTATGTCAGGCCAGAGATCGCCTTTGTTATTTACTTTGTGAAATAGGATTTTAAGAAATTTCCTTTTTCAAACATTGTAATGTTGAGTATGTGTGATGTGAAGGTGAGGTCCAAATCTTCCAAAGTCTATCAATACACATGTGAACAAATCTTCCATATTTGTTGGAGAGGAAAGTGTGTCAAATTCACATTACATTAGTTTGATTTCACTTATACCAAACTGCAAGTCTAGTGCATTTACAGTTACAACAATGACCTAATTCAGGACTTCAACAGCAGATTTTAGATTTTCTTAAATAGGAAGTTCTGATCTACAATATAAGACTGAGAAAGCTGTGGGATTTTTGTATAGGTACTTAAAGACAGCAGTGAGAGACAAATTGTATAATATCGCAAAGGAAGAATTTGTATTAACTTTGCCCAGGTATTTCCCAGTTTTCCTGTTGCAAATTCTGACATTCTGTATCAGTACGGGAGACTTCACGGTCTGTACAAAACCAGCTAATGGCCGCTGTACTATTCCTAACGTGCCCCTGCTTCAGAAAAGTATTATCAATACTTTTATACAATCTCAATCTTTCTTTGTGGTCACCATAACACAAGGCAGGAACATTCATAAGCATCTGAAAATTAAAAGAACCTCATCTTTTTGAACTGTTTCTAGTAGGTTGTATTACTTGGAAAAGTGGAATATTGTTTGGAAAAGCCAGGAGTTTATTTATTAAATGGCAGTTCTCAGAACTACTACATTTATTTGTTGAAAGAGGAGGGAAAAGCTAGAAAGAAAAATAAAACTCAAAAAAAAAAAAAAAAAAAAAAAGAGAAAAAAAAGCAAATTATGAATAACTTTGTTTATAAGAATTAGCCTAGATAAATCAGATGGAAAGAAACTGCCCAACTAGCTAAACCAAATCAAAATTCAAAATATACCAAACCAGATGAAACTAAAAATCAAACAAATGTAACATTCAGATAGAACTATACTACATAACAGGTTTACTCAGTTCTTCAGTCTGCTTCCCCTTAGAGTAAGAACACCCATAAACCTTATATGCAGTGGACATTCATAATATTATGGAACTTTTCTGAGGTCTTAAATCTAACTATTAAAATAAATATCAAGCGCTTTTTCTTTTCTGGATGTTATTTTTTCACCATACTGTATCTACTATACCATCTATATTTGAAAATACAGTGGAATACAAGATGTGAGATGTTATGGCCTGATATGCTGCCATTTACTCTGTGCAGTGTTACCACAATTTAGAAAACTCTTTGGTGCAAGCCGAAATTTATTAAAATACATTTAGTATGATTAGGACTGAGTGTCCCTGTCCTGCTCGTCGGGTCCGAGGAGAGCTGATCTTTTACAGCGCTCACTACAGTTCACAGGAGAAACAACAGGCCCTCTAGAGGTTGAAAAACGAAACAACTAATTAAAATTAAAAACTTGCCTAAAACTGCGTCAGGAGAAACAAAAGTCTTGGCAGGTTCTTATTCTTATAAAAGATATGAAGTAGAGAAGGAAAGAAAACAGAGAAATAGGATCACTACCTTGTGGATCCAGCAGCATCTTCTCAGTCAGCGAGTAGAAATACTTTCAGCTGTGGTCCTTGCAACCAGCTACCCTACTGAGAAGCAGGATGGAAAAGTACACAGCAAGGCTGCAGGATGGCTGCCTCTTCATAGGGTTAGACTTTCTTGGCCCCATCCCACAAATGAAGCTCATCCGCAGATCTGTTGAGCCCCAGACCCAGTTCAGGCTGTGCTCTAGCAGATGCTGCAGTGTTTGTGCCACTTTCTCTGGGCAGTTATTTCGTTGCCAGGCAGTTTGTTGCAGGCAGTTGATCTTCTCGGCCTCAGTGCAAACAACACAGGAAAGCATCCCCCACCTTTGGGGAGCAGGATCCTGCTCTTCCTCTGGCCGTTTGCCCAGTGACAACGAACTGTCAGTTTCTTCTGTCTTTTGAGCTGTTTTGAGACAAACACTAAAAGGGTCTCTTGACCATTACAGTGGACTCATTCATAACTGAGTTGAGAACAGCCATAAAGAACTGGTCTTTGAAAATGTCCTTCAACCTTAAACCTTTGATGGCTCCATCCCTTTCAAACTTTGTCACCTTAGTCATTTTCAGAAGCAGATACATTGGACTACTGCCTCCAGATCTTGGTGTCAGAGTGAGTTCTCATTTATCTGCTATACCTGCCACCTTTCCTAGTCCAAATACTATACTAAAATAAAGCAATCTTGTTTATTTTGTTATAAATATTGGATGCCAACACTGAAGTTACCAGCCAATTTCTTTATTGTGCTTGTTGATGGGAGATGGGCAAGCAGCACTGGGTGCATGGAAGTCATTGCTCTGCCCATGTCCCACGCAGAGAGGTTAAACGAGCAGATATTTATTACACACAAACATACATATTCATTAGATTCCCAAGAGAGCAGCGAGGATATTACAATCAGTTTAGGTACTCATTATCAGAAGTCTCCTCCCTTCTGGCGTTTGCTCACTGCCCTCTGATAGTCTTGGGCAGGGGTCTTCAAGATGAAGTAAGTAGTCCTCCTCAGGGTGCACTTTTCACCTTTGGCACAATTGGATGCCTCAGTAATCATAATTAGTCAAAACCAGAGAAGTGTGACCTTCCTACAAGAGATAAGCAACACAATACAGGTAGATAAGGAGTAATGGGGGGAGCTAGCAGATTTTTTGGAGACACTGTTTCCAAGCTAACGGATAAGAAGAAGGACTACTAAATTCTGTTGTCACACCACAGACTTACAATGCACACATTGTTTTCTAAGATAGACTAAAAGTATTTTAACCCTATGCTTTCCAGACACTTGGTTTTCCTTATATAAGAAGCTATGGGTCGGGACCATTTATTAATATTGCCTCATTATATGTTTACTTCTTTATTTCCTCTTTAACACGAAATATAGTTTGTTTTATCACACTTTGAACGTAGTTGCTTTGGGATTTTTAAACTCCAGTAATTATTAAAGGTAGACAGACAGAAAGACAAAGATTCGTGCTCTCCACTTTCAGCATCTGTCAGACTTTTAATCATACAATGGAATATGAGTGACATTTCATAAACTGTTACCTCTGCTGTCTGCTTTATCTTGCATATAGACCTACCACTCACAAAAGAGTATAACAAATTTTAAATAGGAATTATTTTCTTAGCAGGTAAGCTCCACATACTCATCAGGGGAATTGTTTAATAAATATGCATCTGAGAGGTTTTAAGGGTGATTTGCTTTCCTGTTTATGAAGGCTATTACTGCTGTGTGTATTTCTCATGGAAGAGCCACATTGCCTAGCAAACAAATGGAAGTGGAAACCTTACAGAGTAAGAGCTCATTGTGTGTTGATCTTAGTACTGGCTGAACAGATTGATGTGGAAATTTTTTTTGAAAGTGATCAATGATTTTGTTTACTTAGACTGTTAAGCTTATTTATAATATAACTCTATCAATTTTGAGTCCATGCTGTTGCCAATCTGTTTAGGTATGAACAGTCAGACACTTGATATTTTGCTAAGCTTGCCCAGATGAATCCTAGAATCATAGAATAGTTAGGGTTGGAAAGGACCTTAAGATCATCAAGTTCCAGCCCCGCTGTGATGGGCAGGGGCACCTTGCACTAAACCGTGTCACCCTAGACACCATCCAACCTCTCCTTGAACACTGCCAGGGATGGAGCATTCACAACTTCCTTTGGCAACTCATTCCAGTGCCTTACCAGCTTCACAGTAAAGAACTTCTTCCTTATGTCTAATCTAAACTGTTACTCTTAAATTACTGCAGGAATTTACAAGTTGGCATCAGCAGAATTTAAGGCATAAGTTGCAGTTAATTATTGTTGAAATTAATGCTGTTTATTCAACCAAATCTCAGAACACAGAAATAGAATGAGACTAACTCCATTCCCACTGTCCAAATTCATCCTTTTGGGTTTTTAACTGTCATGTGTAATAGGACACAGATATTAATAACCATTGCCCTGGAACCTTTCCAAGAAATCAACATAATAGACATGATGTTTTCTTTGATCAAATATTCATTTGCTAAACATTTCTTAATCCATATTGGATTAATTTGTGATAGTTTCTTAATTCATACTGGATTAACTCATTATGGTATCTAATATATCATTTGCATCAATGGGAAATGTGTATCATACCTAAATCACACAATAATCGCTCTTACTAGAATTTTTATTTATAGTGGCTGAGTTTGCATGGCAAGGCTTTGATAGTAGGGAGACTAGTGGAGCAACTTCTTTGAAAAGCTTCTAGAAGCTTCCCAGGGATCTGATAAAGCCACTGTTGGCCACGGCCTAGCTCAAAAACCATGGTGGTCGTGCCTTTGGGATGACATAATTTAGAAGAGAGGAAAGTTTCTATGCAAGAGCATATTATAAAACAGCCCAACATTTATCAAATTTCTAACTGAACAATTTTATTTTATTTCTTTTTTCCTCTCCAACCACAGGCAAGGTAATTTCTAGTCTATCATGATATGATTTAGTATGAACACACAGCATTCATTAACTTCTCTTAAGTTAATGTGTTTAATAGTGGGTGCAATCCATATGATCTGGAATGTATATCAGAACCTAGTATCATTCTAAACTTGTGCAAATATTCTTATCAGCTTCTCTATCAACTATAACTGGCCATGCAAAAACATTACCTATTAAAAGAAAATTTCCTGTAACAGTCCAGTTAGGGAATACTATCTTAGTTCCTGATGTGCTCAGTAGACCTCTCTGCCTTTGCAACTTCACAACTGTTAAAATTACTTTTTCTGAATTCCATGACCTATGAAAATGCTCCACTTAGATATGCAGTAGTAGGATGTGGAAGCAGAGATAGGTAACAAAATGCTACCCAGGCATGCAGGGCCAGTGTTGGGAAAAACAAAATTCAACTTCAGTTGTTACTTTCAAGGGACATCTGGGACAATAAGAAAGCTTCTACTGCTACATTATTAATAAAAGATTAAACAGTGAAAATGTGAGACCATTGCTGAATGAGGCAGGAATTCAGACAAGGCTGACACAGAAAAGGCTGAGGCACTCTGGTGCCTTTGCCTCAATGTTCAGCTATGGTGTGTCTCAGGTTAGAACTTCTCTGAGTCCTTTTCAGCCTACAGTATTCCTCAATTCTTCAATTCTATGATATTTTATCTTTCTTTTGCCTCTTTACCTTAAGCAAAATACTTGTATAATTATCCATATTTCCAGCAGTTTTTCTGAGAAGCTATGGCACTGTCTTTTGATAGCTGAAATTCTAGTTGAAACGCAGTGGGCTAAGCTTCATGGTCAGCACTCCAAATAGTAGAATTCTCTGTGAGAGCTGGACTCAGAGGAACATGACATGTTCTGAGAGAGAAAAATTACCTTTTTTTCTCATTTGGCTAGCAAGTGTGCCTGGCTACTCAGAGATTTCCTATTTGCCTCCATCTTGCAGTAAGCATTCATGTACACTAAGCATGAAAATGAAGAATTCATGCAAAACTCATGTGCAACAAGTTTCTACATAACACCTGGACTGTGAAATGGTGTGTGCCTGTGCTTTCTTAGCAATAGTATTTTCCAGTTATGTAAAAATTTTATTATTTTTTTTTAACTTTGATTTGTTCCCTCATCCTGAAAATTCTCATACGTGCTTGAATAATTCGATCCTCTGGTGCTGCACTTTTATTCCAACTACATTTAAGTCAGTACATTTTCTCATAAAAACTACATTCTATTCTCTTAGCTTCTGCTATGTAAAGTTGAATTAGTCTAATTTTTCTGGGTACTACTGCAGTCAGTGAAGTCAGTGTGAGTTCTTCAGTGCCCACTATATTTGCAAATGTGTCAGATTTGGCTTTCTCCTTTTGCTTTCTCTATTTTTCTTCCTTTATAACAAATACAAATGTTTAATTTATATTAGTTTTGTTTGGTTGTAGTTTTGCTTTTGTTTTCTTAAAACAAATAGATTTTGTCATTCCCATTTCGTATTTCCTGTTTAACTGGAACGTTCAGCTGCCAAACAACAATAATTGCCTGTTCCTTTTTCTACTAACAGGAAGATTCACAGCCTTCAGTTTTCTGCAGAATAGTTGTGTTTCCATTACTTATGTCAAGTCATTGCAGTGCAAATAATGTGATTCATTATCATCATGCCATTTGCAGTGTGAAAGAGATGATGAGACAGAATGGGAAAATACTGCTTCCTGTGAAAAAAATAAATAAATAATTTGTTAACAATTGCTTCAGTTTGGGGAATTGCTGAGTAGATTTTGCAACTGAAAAATGTAATGGGGATAGATAATACTGTTCTTGGCTTGAACACACACATGCACACACACTAGGCACTTGTTAGTTGTCTCATCCTACTTTCTCTAGTAAGTCCCTAAACTTTCGGTTGCTGGAGTATGACTTGCTGAGATCAGCTATTCATACTATTTAATGCTATTTGAGAAAAAAAAAAAACAACACCAAAACTCTAAATCTGGAGATGGGATTTCAGCCAGGCACAGCATTTTGGTTTACAGGTACTTGTAAAATTTTAAAAATGAGCAGCTGTACATTCCCCTTGAGCTACTATATTTAGACAAGTGAAACAGATGGTATGGCTCTGCTTCTCCTGCAGAGATTCATGGAATCATGGAATTGTTTAGGTTGGAAAAGACCTTCAAGATCATCAAGTCTGATCATTAACCTAGCACTGCCAAGTCCACTGCAAATGGTATCCCCAAGTGCTACATTTACATATCTTTTAAATACCTCCAGGGATTGTGACTCAGCCACTTTCCTGGGCAGCCTGTCCTAATGATTGACAACCCTTTTGGTGAAGAAATTTTTCTCTAATACCCAATCTAAACCTCCCCTGACACAACTTGAGTCCATTTCCTCTTTTCCTGTTGCTTGTTACTTGGAAGAAGAGACCAGCTCTGACATCATTACAACCTCTTTTCAAGTAGTTGTAGAGAGTGTTAAGGTTCCCCTAAGCCTCCTTTTCCCCAGGCTAAACAACCTCAGTTGCCTCTGCCACTCCTCCTAAGACTTGTTCTCCAGTTTCTTCACCAGTTTCTTTGCATTCTTAACAGTTAGCACTGCTATACAATAAAGTTATGTGGCAATCAACCACTCCTGAATGATTGAAATTGTATAACCAGAGCCTTTGCTGTGACATGGAGTTAATTCTTTCTCCTAATACACACCTTTTGCTATTGCCATTGCTCCTGCAGTTTGCAGATACTCTGAAACAGTGTTAGCTCTCTAGTAATGTGCTATGATGTACACATTCCCAGGCTCGGGAGTTCCTCTCACCATGTGAGCTGCACAGGAGTCTGATAAAAGATACACTTCTAATGTGTCAGGCAGTGAGTTTCAAGATCAGCCCTTGCCACTGCAGTAAACTAGGGTGTAAGTGCTGTAACACCGAGGACTCTTCACACATTAGTTGTTCAATTCAGAGCACTGTCACTGACACATTCATGACTCTCTTTTATTCCTTTAGGTTCAAGAGCTAACAGCTATTGAAAAAATGCAAATACAGTTAGGAAGCTGGAACTGTGTTGTCACTAGAACCCCAAATCTCATAAAAATCTGGATATGTTCAGATTCAGATAAAAAAGGAGTTGTTAATTTGAAAGAAATGCTAATGGCCTGTCAACTTTATTTTGGGCACAGAAACTGAAGATTTACAGTATCTGTTACTCTGGTGTAATCAGACCTTTCAAAATGCATTTAATTAGTCCACTCTGTAATGGAATCCAGGTGCACGTCTTTATAGATTTAAGAGAAAAATAAAGGAATCTTTTATCATACAGAAGGGCTGTGATTTTAGAGGCATTAAATGGTAGTTCATACTGATAATTTTGTATTGGTTCTGTTTAAAAATGTACAAAATAAAATACAGGTAGGAATTTAGAAAAAACACACTGAAATGTATACAATAAATGAAACAAAGACATTTTGACATCCCTTGCTGTCATTTTTCTTAGTAGACACAATTATGATGATTCTCCTCTTATCTTTACAGCTGAAAAAAAAAAAAAAAAAATCACTGCAGTGCCATTTCCATTTTCAACACATTTTTCTTCTGTTCCCATCAGTCTTAAGGGATAGATCAGTATTGCAAAGTTCAGAGCTAGTTTCAGTCCTGAGAGCAACATATCTGTGTATGTTCAGTCCAGCAAATGTAATATTTGTTGGAAAATTTGCTTATTTATTCATTTTTTTTACATATAATCTAAACTTCATATTTTTGCCTGAAATTGGACCTATCTGAAAACCCAAAAATTGGTGAAAAAAAAAAAAAAAAAAGACTAGGAGTAGTGAAGCTTTAATCCTGATAACTGTTAATTGACATTAGGATCTAGCTATGATTTTCAAGTTTCACAGAAGTAAAAGGGGCTGATGTAAACCTTATGAAGTTCAACCATGACAAGTGCAAGGTCCTACACCTGGGTCGGAGCAATCCCAGACACAGCTACAGGTTGGGCAGAGAAGAGATTCAGAGCA
>JAOEHX010056557.1:0-10643 GCA_025448015.1 Bolborhynchus lineola
CCAACCCTAAATATTCTATGATTCTATTTTATCTAAGAATACATATTTTCTTACCATTTTTTTTTCACTTGTTTGTTCCTAAATAAAATTTGGCAGTTCTAGAAATATTGATTCTTACAGTGGAGTAATATTTGAAACATAATAATCTAGTCAGGTCAAAATATGTCTTATATTTTACCTCAACTAGGATAAATGGGCCCAGACTCATAAACCCAACAGAACATTGTTGACTTTAACCAACTGAATATCCATCTCAGAATACTTTCTCTGTTGTACTATGAAGACAGCTTTTTCCTTTCCCCGCTTCTGACCTGTAATAGCGTTTACTTATGTCTACCTTGCTTTTATTTCTTTCTTCATTCCAGAAGCCCTTACCTCTTTTTAGTGCATACCCAATACACCCAATACACTGAATGCTGTCATCTCTGCTTTTTAGAACAAGAAAAACTAAGGAATAGAAATATTGCCTTCCTGGTCCCACAGTAAGTCTTAAGTAAAACTTGTAATAGAATACCAAATTAACTATTACATGTCACTATTTGCATGTTACTTTTCAAGGTTAATTTTGGATTAGTCTTCACAGTCAACATTTTTTGTAAGTTTTGTCTCAGGTTGATTCTAATATTTCTTAAGTAGTGATAGTAAAGACTAAAAATAGTCCAAGAGCACTGTCTTCAAAACAAACTGCTATCTCATACAAGTGAAAAATAATAGTTCTCAGTCCTTCATCATTACATACAGTTAAAAGGAGAAGGACTGTAGCAACAGGAAAAAACACTGAAAATCACTTAAATAACTGAATCTCTCAGTAAGGAAAACTTTGATCAAAATGAAATATATACAGAAACAACATGCTTTGTTCTACAGTACAACACAGTCAGATTATCAGCAGCATCCAGCTTTAATGGCCAGAAGTCAGCCTTTTGTGGCAACAATTTTGTCAGAGTTCAAAATAGTATTTATTGTTCGCCAGCGTTTCACCTGCTGTGATGGAAAATAGGGATCCATTCAGCATGTAGACCATGCCAGTTAAAGCACTTGTCCTGCTATCCTTTTTATTCATAGGATTGGTTTAAGATGGTATCCCTAAAAGTTTTGAAAAATGCTGTTGCTGATGGGCGGCATACACTCCTCCTGGCAAATCAAGGATCCCATAAATACCATGATCTCATAAATAAACAAAATAATCACACATTCCATTTGCCTGTGCTTTCTAGGGAGTGCTGCAAGCATGCTCATCATAAGATTTAATTATTATAACTACTTGTATTTTATTATTATAATAACTTGGAACCTAGACACAAGGTTTAATATTGCCCAGTCCAATGAAGCTTGATTAGCCACTTGTATAACCTTGTGTAGTTTGACTTCTAATTCACTACGCTTGCATCATTCACTCCTGTCACTGCTTAGCTAACAGGTCTTACCTGGGAACTCATTACTGTTCTCTGAGTCAGACTCACTGTACCACTCAACCAAAGTCCATCTCTGTTAGCTTTTGTAACTGAACTACAGCGCACACAGAACCTAATCAAAGCTAGACTGCCTTTCTGACAGCTGGATGTCTTTTCTCTCCCTTTCGGATTCCCAAATACCTTCACCAATTAAATTTAAATAACCAGCAGTTACCAGTCGATTTTATCAATGACCAACACACTTTCCGAAAAAAAGTATGTTGGAATCCTTGCTTCACTTCCATAGCCATACCACCACTACAGTGGAGCTATTGAAAGGTCATGAAATTGTGTGGAAATGCTTAACTCTTGTAGTTAAATTCCGCATTTTGACTTAATTCTATGCCACCACATAAAAAAATAGACAAGCTTGACAAGAAGAATTTAATATATCTTAGCAAGAATATGTTTTAAAGAGAATTATTACAGATCACTTTCATTTAACTGGGGGAAAAGTAAGAACTGGGTTTCCATGAAGATTTGTACAAGGAATGTTTGCTTTCCCTAAAGTTTTGGTTGTCAATAGCAAAACACCATCTCCAGAGATAAAAAAAATGACCACCTGGTTTCTACTCTCACATGAATAAGTAACGTTAAAGACTGACAGTCTCACAAGAGTGAGTGATATTTTTCTTTTGTTTTGGCAGCTGTGCACATTTGTTGGGTATTTTTTGCTGAGGTTTTGGTATCACAAAAGGAATTAGATTAACATAAAATAAAAAGGGAAAAAATAACTAAAAAGAAAGAAATAAAAAATCTGTGAAAACATAGAAAAAGAAGCAAACAAATAAAATGGCAGGATACAGATGCAAAGGTCCTGAAGGAGAATAGTACAAAGTTTAATCAAGCAGCAATTCAACATAGGTAAAGAATGTCCAGACTAAAAACTTTGAAAGTCACCAGGCACTGATGGCATCATCTCTTTTACAAGCACCATACTCTCTCTCTCTCCATAACACTATGTTTTACAACAATGGTTTGCTTTTGTTGGTTTTGCTGTGGTTTTGTGTGAGTTTTCTTTTGTGGTTTGGTTCTGGGTTTTTGCTGAGTTTTTTTTTTTGTTTGGTTGGTTTTATTTTTCACTCTGATTTGATGACTGGGGAGTTCTTGTTCTTTTCCCTCTTCTTTCCACATTGACCATAAGGACAGATTCACTGTTGCAGTGTTACAAAAGCAGCAAAATGAAATCAAAAGCTATGCAGAAATGTTGGTTCAGTTCCATGTTCAATAACAGTTGAGTCACAATCACAACCCTACTTTCCTCAAAACATCCAACGGATTTCTCAATCCAACATTTGCAGAGCCAGATGTCGCTTGTCTGATGAGACTGGATGCAACAGTATCTAGGACACTGCAGCTACTTACGACAAACATTTTTTTGGCTACAATTCTCCTTCTCTTGTTAGTGATTTTGAGGAATGGTTTGCTGGTTTTTGTTTGTTTATTTGTTTGTTTTTTGCCAGCATAGACATATGATCATGTAAGTGTGTGTGTTTCATTCAACCTGTTCTGTACATGGAAGTCCTAGACACTGTACTCAAAGAAGCAGAGTTCTGAAGGTACCTGTAAGATTTACATATCCCACTATGTCTCGTCCTATTTACAAATAACCTATCCTCGAGTTAGAAAACTAAACAGTTCTATTCAAGCTATAATGTGCATTAATGAAAGGATACCCCTGAGATCTCACTGAAAATGTGATAAATAATCAAAACACTACCAAAAGAAAAACAAGCAGACTACTTACATGTTTAATGAATAAAATAAAATCCATTTTATGAAAATTGGTAGTATTTTCCCACTGTGGCACACTGTGAAGTACCCAGCTGATTTTCATTTAATATAGTGTGCTGCAATAACTATAAAGTTCTGATTAAAAGCAAACAGGGACCAGATTAAGAATGCATTAATGAGAATGTTCTCTTCACAAAATCCTATGACACTTTTTGGCTCCCTAAGGATATCCCAGAATACATCGGAACTCCCTAGTAACCTAATGACATGTAGAGAGGACACATTTCCATAATTTTTTTTACCAAATTATTACTTACTAAAAGTTATATGAATGAAACAAAGAATTAGAATTCAAGAACATAGTACTCACTTAATTGCCTGCAAAAGGCAAGGGAGTCAGGGAGGAAACAACCCTGGGATTCTTTTCCTGTCATTTCACACATGCCACACATACTTTCTGGATCAGTGAAAATGTATAATACCTGTTCATAAATGCCAGTTAATTAACCGTTCTTTCTCAAGCTTGAGGTACAGTTTGGCAGGAGGCAGAATGACTGATTAACTGTTGTCCAGGCTCTACATTCAGCTGCCAATATTTTCTCAACTAAGTATGAAAGCAAAGTAAGATTTGCTTGGTACAACACCTTTGCACTGACTATTCAGTACTGGCTAACATCATTATCCAGGAATAGAAGGTAAATTCAAAGAATAAAAAGTATTACTTCAAGCCCAAACCTTTGATGAGCTGACAACTCCAACTCCATCTGTAGACTCCTGAGATAGTAAAAGCTCCAAACAGAGCACAAAGCAAAGTCAGCAATTAAATGAAGTATCTGTGCAAGTTCTTGAGAGGTAGGATAGTACAAGGGACAGTTGCAGTCTCACCAATTAAAGATAACTTGAGGTTATACGTACTAAACCCTCCAAAATGGGCTGAAAGACTAATGACTCAAATCAGCATATACAAACTCAGACTTTAAAATGGTTGTCTTTACTGCTGTGACAGCTGCTTTATAGACTATTGCATCATTAAACGGATCAGTATTCCTTTGATGCTGTGGAAAACCTGACATACACTCATGATGGGAGACTGACCAAGAGGAAATTAAATACAGAACTCATTCAAGTAACTGCTGTCTTTCTTTAAGGACTTCACTGTGAGCCAGTTAACTTCCAGTCAGATAAGAGAATATAATTACCTGTTACTCTGCTGTGAGAATTATTCCCTGCCATGGATATAAAAGATAATAGAGAATGCAGAAGCAGTGAGCGCATTGCTTTCTCCTCTACATAGTCAATCAGAAAATAGGCAAAGGCATAGAAAAAAGAGTAGGGAGAGGAAATCTTTTAATCAAAGGAAAAGCCCTTTTAAGACTGAACAGTCTTTAAAAAAACAACCAAAAACAACCCCAAATTCAAAGTGGTGATGCAAGTGGGAAAAAAAAAGAAACTACTCTTGAATGCTCACTGGCAATATGCAAAAACAGCACACTTAAATTCTTGTCCAGAAGTTTTAAGACAATACAAGAAATACTTCTCTTGCAAAGGACATTACTCCCTTAGAGATGTATTGGAGTTCCTTACAGGCATAAATAAGCATACAACAAAAGGAAATTTGGTGACTTTGGATAACTTAAATATCCACAGGGTGCTTGGCACTATCTTTGAAAAATACTAAACTGTTGCAAGATGAGGGAAAGGATAGTCCCTTAAACAAATAGTTTAAGTTGAAGACGAGATAACAATAGACAGGAATTAAAAGCCAGTTTTCAAAAATGCACACTGATTTCTGGGGTCAAGAATATTCATAAAATGATGTGGAAAATGGGGTGAGTAATGAGGTGATAAACCTGACATTACATTCATGAGCATAAAAATGAAGGCTGATTGTGAAGAGCTCTATAAGGACCTTTCAAGTTTGGCAATATGATTGGGGAGATGAAATTCAACAATCCATTTAAAAATCATTAATGCACGCAAACTGATACAGACTCTCCACAAAACTTTTTTATTTCCTTCCTTTAGCCCTTGCTGCATCACAGTGAAACCAGTCTTTTCTGCCACTGCAAATAGAATATAGGTGCTTCTGGAAAAGAAGAATTAAACTGACGACCCTTTAAAAAGTAGGGTTTTCTTTGCTGCCACCCTCAGTCTGACAGTCTAAACACTTTCCTGATAAAAATGCAGCCCAAAGCCTTAGACTCTGGGAATGAGAGATTACATTTTTATAGAATCCTGTCCTTCTATTATAAGGGGAAAGCAGCTAAATATTTCTGGCTTGCACATGTGCCTTGAGGTATGAAAGTGGATGCTCAGAAAGGAAAAAATAAACAATTTATAAGAACTGAAAGGCATACAAACATAAAAGGGTAACTATTTTTCAAAACTTCATAGTGGTTCAGTTTGGAATACACTATCTAATTACATATTAGAAGTATTTATTAAATATAGAACTATGTTGACCTTTTCATTATTGAATACTCTTATCAAAATATCAAATTCAGTGTTTAAACATTGAATATTAATGTTTAAAAGAATAGTTACAGAAATTATTGCAAGAAAGGAAACTCCACATTTCAGTTCTTGTCCCTGGTTGAACAGGATAATCTCAGCAATGTTAACAGAAACAAATGCAGATAGGTAGAAAAACCTAAAGCATTTGTCTTTAGTGGAAAAACTTTTGCTGATGAACATGCTATATAACTGAAAGATTTAAGATTTAATATATTATATTAAATAGCTTTTTGAACTGTACCTTGATTTAAGTTTGTGCAAAATTGGAACAATTTGAAGTATTCTAATTCTGATGTTTATAAAGGAAGAGTTGCAGTGAACTGCTAAAATTTACTGTAAGCACTTGAATAAATTAATATATATTTGGTTTGCTAGCAGTAGTTGAATCTTTGGCAGTAACTATAAGGATATGCTGATTTGATTCCATAAGAGATAATGCTGATTCATTGAAGATCTTCACAAGACCTTTTATATAATCTTTGAAGTATACTTTTTTCCTGCAGTGCAGTATAGTTTATTTTAAATACGAATGGATGATGCAACCTCAAAAGAACATATTCCATATGACATTAATATGAAATTAAGGTTTTTCTTGTCTTTTCACATTACTGATATTATTTTCACATTCTGCTAGGTTCCCTGTTTCTGTCAGGACAGAGGTGACAACTGTTAAAATGGGTAGAGTGTAAAGGAGTAAATATTGGAAATACTGCAAGGAACACTGAATCTCAAAATCATTATGACTTCTCCGAACCAAGTAATTCAGATAAGTTGATGCTATTTTAAAACAGAATTTCCTCTATGAGAAACCTAAGGCTATTGTCTTTGTAAATGCCAATTTCTTTTCAAAGAACAAGTTATAATTGCACAGAACATATTATAGCAGGCATGAAAACCTAAGCAAGCTCATCTCTTCACAACCTGAGGTTTCAGCTTGAGGTGGTGAATTTGAGAGGTATTCACTTTCTCTAATGAATTATCAAATAAAGATATGGAAGGTATGGTAACGACAGACTAACACAGATGTCATCTTCTAAATGACAATGACTTTGGCATAGTTCATAAGAGTTGATGTGAGTTTATGCAGCCTGTGTGAAAGCATCTTAATCAAAGATTACCTGAATTATATTTCTAGACATTGACAAGAAATGGCATGTGCCAAAGACCAGAGAGTATGTTACAGACCAGTGCAAATCTTGATTTTGTTTGGGATCAAACAATTTCTCCATGCAAACACACCATGCACTACACTTACAGGAGCTGAAGTTGATGTGAAGTGACTCAGGATGAAGAGAAGAAATAGGGGTTCATTTTATTCAGAATAGAATGATGCTGTTGGAAAAACACAGTCAGAGTAACAGACATAGTGAGAAGACTTCACAGAAAGGAAGTAGCTTTTCCCTGGAATATGGTATTTAAAGCATACTGTCAATACCTAGTAATACACAGAGTTTTACAACAATGCTGAAACACTGTGGTATTTTTCAGAGTCTGGTTTCATCCTGAAGTTTTTATGCCACACTGCTGAAAGCAGTAATTTAATTATGGGATAGAAGAGTTTTTTTGACATATTGTCAACTATCATTTCAAGCGCCATTTTGAAACTTTCAGCAGATAAACTTTTTCTGGGAACAGTCAGAATTAGAGAAAAGCAGAGTTTGGGAATGATTATCATAGACCCATAGAACAGTTGGAGTTGGAAGGGACCTTTGAAGATCATCTAGTCTGACCCCCCTGCAATGAGTACAGACACCTTCAATTAGATCAGGTTACTCAGAGCCCTGTTCAGCCTTGCCTTGAATATGTCCAGGGATGGGCATCTACAGCCTCTCTGGCAACTGTTTCAGCACCCTAATCATAAAAGAAAATTTTCCTTGTACCTAGGCTACATCTGTCCTCTTTTAGTTTTGAACCATTACCCTTTGTCCTGTCACAACAGGTACTGCTAAAAGTTTTGTCCCCATCTTTCTAATAAGCCCCCTTTAAGTAATGAAAGGACACAATAAGATCTCCCCAAATCATTCCCTTCTTCAATCAGAACAACCCCAAATCTCTCATTCTTTCTTCACTGACTTCCATCTCTGATCATTTCTGTAGCCCTCCTCTGGACCCTCTTCAAAAGGTCCATGTCTTTCCTGTGCTGAGGGCTCCAGAGATGGACATGGTACTTTGGGCAAGGTCTCACCAGAACAGCGTAGAGGGGTAGAATCATCCCTTTGACCTGATGGCCACACTTCTCTGGATGCTACCCAAGATATGGTTGGCTTTCTAGGCTGTGAGTGCACCTTGTCAGCCCATGCCTGGGACCCCTATGCCTGTCTCAGTAGGGCTGCTCTCAATCTCTTAATCACCCAGCCTGTTGCCCCAAACCAGGTGCAGAACCTTGCTCTTGGCCTTGCTGTACCTCAGGTTCACATAGACCCACTTATCAAGCTCTTCCAGGTCCCTCTGGCATTTCAGCACCACCCAGCTTGGTGTCACCTGAAAACTTGCTGAGGATGCAGTTGATCCCATTGTCTCTGTTACTGATGAAGGCATTATAGTGGTCCCAATACAAACTCCTAAAGGGACACTGAACCGCTTGTCACTGATCTCCATCTGGATGTAAAGCCATTGACTAAACTCTGGATGCTACCATCCAACCAATTCCTCATCCACTGAACAGACCATACATCAACTCCAGCTCCCTCCAATTTAGAGAAAAGGATGTTGTAGGGGACGGCATCAAAGGCCTTACAGAAGTCCAGATAAACAACATCCCTTGTCACTCATGCAGTCACTCTATTATAGAAGGCCACTAGCTTGGTCAGGCAGAATTTAGCATTGGTGAAGCTGTGCTGACTGTTTCTAATCACATCCTTGTCCTCCATTTGCCTTTGTATCGCTTCTTGGAGAAACTGTTCCATGATCTTTCCAAGCACAGGGGTGAGTCTGACAGGTTGGTAGGGTCTCCCTTTCTACCCTTTCTAAAAACAGACACAATGTTTTTACTTTTGTCAGTTACAGGGACCTGGCTGCCATATTTTTCAAATACCATGGAGGGTGTCTTGGCAGCTACCTCAACCAATTCCGCAGGACTGTGGGATGCACCTCATCAGGGCCCATGGACTTAAGTATGTTCAGGCTCCTTGAGTGGTCATGAACCAGACCTTCTTTTATATGCTACACATGGAAGACACATGACTCTGACAGGTGCGCAGTCGACAGAGAGTTTGTGGGTCAGGGTTAAAGGAAGAACAGCGATGGGAGACACTATTGTGGGGATCTGTTACAGACCACCTGACCAAGAGGAATCTGTGGATGAAGCACTCTATAGACAGATAAGAATAGCATCACGCACACAGTCTTTTGTTCTCATGGGGGACTTCAACCACCCTGCTAACTGCTGGAAGGACAGTACAGCCCGGCACAAGCAATCCAGAAGGCTCCTTGATTGTGTGGAACATATTACTTTTTTCTGCAAGTAATAGAGGAGCTGACAAAGAGAGGTGCCATGCTTGACAACATCCTCACCAACAGGGAAGGTCTGGTTGGAAATGTGGCGCTCCAGGACAGCCTTGGTTACAGTGATCATGAGATGGTCGAATTTGAGATCCTCAGGACAGTGAGAAGAGTGTGCAGCAAGCTCACTGCCCTGGACTCCAAGAGAGCAGACATTGGCCTCTTCAGGAACCTGCTCAGTAAGGTTCCATGGAATATAGCCCTAAAGCACAGGGGGGCACAATATTGTTGGTTGATATTCAAAGATCACTTTCTACCAGCTGGGGAGTGCTGTATCTCAACCAGAAGGAAGTGCTGTAGGAGGACCAGGAGACGTCCTTGGATGGATAAGGACCTGCTGAGGAAACTTTGAAAGAAAAAGGAGGCTTATAAAAGGTGGAAGCAAGGACAGGCAGCCTTGGAAGAATACAGGGATGTTGCCCAGGAAGCTAGGGACCAGATTAGGAAAGCTAAGGTCCAGTTAGAATTAAACTTGGCTAGGGATGTTAAAGATAAAAGGAAGGGATTCTATAGGTGCATTTCAAATAAAAGACAGACTAGGGACAATATGGACCCCCTCCGTAAGCTATCAGGAGAACTGGCTACCCTGGATTTGGAGAAGGCAGAGGTTCATAATGACTTCTTTGCCTCAGTCTTCACTGGCAAATGTTCTGGTCACACCACCCAGGTCTTGGAAGGCAAATGCAGGGAGTGTGAGAATGAAGATCTTAGGTTCAAGGTAGGAGAGGATCTGGTTCAAGACCATCTTAGGAACCTGAATATACACAAGTCCATGGGACCTGATGAAATCCATCTCTGGGTCCTGAAGGAGCTGGCAAATGAAGTTGCTGAGGCATCATATTGGAAAAATTACAGCAGTCAGGTGAAGTTCCTGATGACTGGAAAATGGAAATATAACCCCCATTCTCAAGAAGGGGAAAATGGATGAGGTGAGGAACCACAGACCAGACAGCCTCACCTCTGTGCCTGGCAAAATCTTGGAGCAGATTCTCCTGGAAGTCATGCTGAGGCACATGAAAAACAACAAGGTGCTTGGTGAGAGCCAGCATGGCTTCACTAAGGGGAAATCCTCCCTGACCAATTTGGTGGCCTTCTATGATGAGGCTATGGAACTGGTGGACAGGGGTAGAGCAGTTGATGTCATCTGCCTGGACTTGTGAAAAGTGTTCGACATTGTCCCACATGACATCCTTGTCTCTAAATTGGAAAGACATTAATTTGATAGGTGGACCACTCGGTGGATAAAGAACTGACTGGATGGCTGCACGCAAAGTGTTGTGCTCAGTGTCCAGCTGGAGACCAGTAACGAGTGGTGTCCCTCAGGGATTGATGCTGGGACCAGACTTGTTCAACATCTTTGTTAGTGACATGGACAGTGGGATTGAGTGCGCCCTCAGCAAATTCTCCAATGACACCAAGCTGTGTGGTTTGGTTGATAGC
>JAOEHX010056557.1:10743-33960 GCA_025448015.1 Bolborhynchus lineola
TAGTGGGTGAGTATGCAGAAGAACATGTCTCTGCATATTAAACTGACACCACTTGGAGAAACCTTAATAGCAACTATGATTTCACAAAATCTCAGTTTTTCTGACTCACATGAGATGGTAATTAAGTCTGTGTATTGATGCTGAACAGTTGTTGCTGAAATAAATGTATTTACTGCTTCCTGCCCTTACCATAAGCATTAAGAGACCTCTGTATGTCTGAGTGCTGAAAAAAAAAAAGAAAAAAAAAATAATAAAGATATTACAACACCAACATATACCCCAGTTGGTTAACTTTCAACTGAATCAGCTTATTCTAGCAGTGTATCACCTGATATAATGAAGAGATTTAATGCAGAAAGCGATGTGAACTTGAAAGAGTGACTGGAAGTGGTAAAGGAAAAATAGCAAGCACTTAGGTTTCACATGCTGTTTCAAAAGCTAGTTCTCACGCTTCACCCTGAGGTATCTTTCTGTAATTAAAAGGAAGTTTGCTGATTTTCATTCTACTTTAAATGGGTTTGTGCAATGGTAACACAAAGTTGTTTTTTTTTTTTCTGGCTTGTAACAGGTTATTTTCAAGAAAAACAGTGAAATGAATGGCTTGCTGCCACAGCAAGGAAGAATTTTTGTTCCTGTATGTTCCTTCTCTGGTTTCTCTAAGACTTCAGGTCCTTCTTTCATCATTCTTGGCTCCTGGCCACACAAGCCTGCACATTCCTTTGCCTTCTCTCTTGCTCTCATCAGATAATTCTGTGACTCAGTTCAGACCATTAACTTAGCAGAGAAGGCAGTCTTCTTTTTCCTGGTAGATCTGTCTTCTGGCAAGTTGACATGTTGCATGAGCTCACAGAGGAATCCAGAGAACACGAGAGTTTGTGCAAGCTAAAAAGTATGATCATTGACAACTTCTCATTGGAAGCAAGTGGAATGAAAAATAAGGGAAAAAGTATTGGTAGCTCCCTCTCTTTCAGAGACTGTGAGCTGTTAGATGAGGTCATCTCATGTTGCCACAGTCCCAGACTGATGAATGCCAATATTAGACTGAGTTCATAATTCAGTCTTGCTGAATGCTCACCTAAAGAAAATATTCTTGGTTTCAACTGTATGTTCACCTAAACTAAAATATTATTGGTCTAGTAAGCATGTAAAGGCAGGCTTTGTCCACCAAATATCTTTGTATGGACAACAGATATTCAGTCATGTCTGTTTCTCTTCTCACACTTCTCCTCATCCTGTAAAGAAACAGCAACCTCCTCCCAACCCAAGGTGATTTATGTGAAGACCTAAACCTTGTATGAAAGGAAGACTGAGCATGTTGGTTCTGTCTTTCAATGCAGCCTAACAGGTGTTTTATAATTTGAGATTTTGTTTATAGGTTTTGTAAGTACACAAGTAAGTTTAACTCAGTGTGCACATCAGAACATGGGCAATATTAGCATTCATTTTACCAAGGAGATGCTACTGATTCATGCCATGCAGCAGAAACTTTCAGTTTCTATCTTCCTGATACATTGAAGTGATGTCCAAATGTTAACTTGGCTTCTTTTCTATGTATTAAGTGGGTATTCAACACCTAAGTTCTTTAGAAAAACTCAGTCTTTACTTACAACCACATTTCATATCTATAAATCAGAAGTGTTTAGACTTCATAGCTTACTGCACTTGAAGTTTTGGATCTGCATTTGAATTACTATGTAAAAAAATCTAACTATTGCCTTTTCATAGTACTCATTCTTCCAGGCCTTAAAGGATTGTGTAAGAAAGTAAACAATATATTTTTACTGCATAAATGCATTTATTTGTGTTTATGACAGGTAAATTAAAGGTCTTGGGGTTGAGAGTTTGCTAAAAAATCTTGTGTAGAAACTGTTCACGTGGTTTATGTTTTTTATATGTGTCATGATGTAACCTCTGTAATGCAGTTGTAACACTTTTTCATGCTCTACTTAAATAGTGGAAATGTAAATAATGAAAGCTGGAGAAAGCAAGCAACAAACTCTCTTAATCTGATTATTTTAAGTATTTGCTACCACTGTTAAATAAAACAAGATTGTTCAAAAAATCCATCAATAGATGACCTTGAAGTTGCAAGGATGTAGACTTTCAGGGCTAGATTATAAGTGTGTTCAGCTTTGGCATAAATCCCATTTGTATTTTCGGGAGATTAAACTGGGTTCTGTAAAACATCAGACTCCATTGATTCTATGAGTTTGGACTGTATCTTGGAGATACAAAATAAGTTCAGAATAAAGTTGTTTTGAAGTAGGGAAAAAGGTAAAAACTCGGAGAATACAAAACAATACTATATTTTTTACTTTAGCTTATATATTACCATCCTGTAAGGATATGACTTGATTAAATTCACAGGTATGTGCACACCTCATTTGCAGATTAACCGTATACACAAATGTTTTGATAACTTGTTTCCTTTTTGTTTGCATTTGTTCCTTTGAAATGTCTTGATAATAGGCTTATCTTGTACTACAAGGGAAGAAAACTAGATTGTTTCCTCTGGGGAGCTGCGCTGATTTTACTTTTTTGTGGAGCTACAAAACAAATGGCTATATTATTGCTTTGTGAACTTTGATCTGCTATCCACATTGTCGTTTATTGCTTTGTCATTGATATTAAAGGTCACAGAAAGTGAAGATAGCTACTGTTAGAAGTTATTAGTAGAACTGTACTACTAACTGACTAAACACTATAGCAAGCATATATTTTTAAGTGCATGTTAACTGTGAGGCCTTCCCATGTTTTCTGTGACTGTTTAGAATAATTTCTGTACTTTCTTTCATGTAAATGCTATTTGTCCAAATTTTCCCTCCTGACAAATTTCAAGAGTTTCATAGCAGGCAGTTTGTACATTTATCTTAGTATTAATAAAATCACACTGTTCCAGGTGTAAGACTAAGTTAAAGAATAGTCATGCTCAAGTGAAGTTTTCAGAAGGTTTCCAATTTCCAGATGAAGTTCCAATGTTACTGACAGTTAACACTTTAGGCCACGGATTCTATTGCCAAAAATTCTCATTGTACAATTTCAGCCAAAATTTTCTACCTGCCTAAATGTTGCCTAAGTTCCATCTTTATATTCCTAGGTGGAAAGAATCATTAGCATAAAATTGACTAGCTTGTTTCTAATGCTTCCTTTGTAGCTCTAACATATACTATCAATGAGAGATGAATTTCAGCAATTGATGTAATAAAATGGATAAAATGACAGTCAAGAAGTAATCTTTTCCTGACATCTGAGTTAAAAAACAAAAAAAACCAAATCCCTTTTCCTATGTAGAATGCTTTGATTTTCAAGATTTGTCAAGAATTTGTGTACAGGTGCTATGTTTGTATGGATTTTGTGTCGTACAATGCTATCTTGGGTGCACTAATTTTTTCTATTAACATTTTTTACCTACCTCAGTATTGACACATCACATTAGATTGATAAACTGTCTTTGAACTCAATAATCATAAAGATTTAGTGGTGCTACTGACTTAAACACCTGTGGAAATCTTAACAATGCAATCAATTTTTGAAACGTTACATGATCATCCGGTCACTGTTAGTGTATGAAATGCATCTTGGTTGCATTTTACTAGACAGCATACATTTAAAGTAAGTCTTTCTGAGCAACAGAATTAACTAGATGACACTAAATGGTGCAAATGCATTAAATGAAACAGTTGGAATGCTGTCCCGGTAATTAGAGCTTCATTCAAAAGTGAATAGCATTGTTAGGTGAGGTGAGAAAAATTCACAGTGAAGTCTGGAAACACTTAGAAAATCTACAAGACTTCACTCACCAACTGAATTTTCAAGTATTTTTGAAATATAAGGACACATAACTATAGTACTGCTATCTCTTGGGGTGGTGAACTGGTATACACACAGACATGCTTCAGTGGCTAGAATGTTTCTGGTACATTGCTTGCCTTATTTAAAAATATGTCTTGTAGTATGCTCAGCAGCATAGACAGGAACTTAGATGCATCTAATAAGCCTTGTCAGTTTCTTGTGTTACTTTTAGGGGTAGATACCTTTTCTGTTGGCATCACATATTTTCAGATAGTCTCTTGATATTTATTTTTCATTGGTGAACTCATTAAAACATTCATTTTCAACACCAGCATTCTATCTTCCTTCTAGCTTGTTTCTAAACCTGGCATGGGTTTGTAAACATTTTGGTTACATTTGGTTTGTAAGCACTGCTTAGCAAAGGGAAGAGAGGATTTCTGATGTATTGAGACTGGTTTTGCTGTTTTGAAATACTTGGTTTGAGTGTAGTTCGATTGCATTTAAATTTCTGTTGTGTTGGCTCTTTGTATTTATGTAACTGTGTATTGTACCTTTAAGCACACCTCTGGCAATAATAACAATTTTATATCATGTTTTGAATGTTAGCTTTGGTACTATTGTTTTGTAATATCAAGATGCAGGACTAGATTATAGCAATTACAAGCATAACAGTTTGAGTATTTTGTCTTTACATATTTATGTGAAATTTATTTTTACAAGCATATATTTTTTTATATGTACACTCACATAAACACAGGCATAATGTAATTGTTCACTTACTGTGAGTTTTTCAATTTAGCACTGTTGTGATCTTTGCACTCAGGAAGGGCAAATACGATTGTTTGACTACACATCAAAAATAAAACCGAAGCATAAGGAAAGGTATAAAAAAGGTGTAAACAAGGCCAAACTGATAACACAAAGCAGTATAATTAGGTAATCTTAGATATATATGTTTCGTGAAATCTTCAGGAAAACCCCCAAAAGCTCGGTAAATAAAGCTTTGGGTAAGCAGAAGATGATATAATTTCTCTGGTTTTAGTGAGACTGAGATTCATGCAGATCATAGAATCACAGAATGGTTTGGATTGGAAGGGACCTAGTTCCAATCCCCCTGTCATGGGCAGCGACACCTTAAATCTTAAAGTTCTTAAATAATAATAATGATGATGATGATGATGACAACAACAGCAAAAACAATAAAAATAACACGTTAAAGTTCTGCATTTGGGTTAGCATGTGTGTTAAGTTTGCTATTTTTATGATTTTACTTTCAAGCGATGAAGGCAGCTGCTGATCATACAGTTGTTTGAGACATAATTTTAAGAAAGACATGAATGGTTGGTACTTACAGTCAATTTATTTTTAAGCTTTTAAGTTTTCAAATGTTATTTCCTTGGTCTTTAAAAAACTGATAGCATAAACGTTAAAGAACAAGAAGGCTGAGACTACACCCACCTGTCAAGTATGGTAGCAACACGGTATAAATAAGTTTGTATTGCCATCAGCTTTTTGGAACTAGAGATTTCATACCCCCCCCCCCCTGCACCTGTATAAGTATAGGCTTATAGAAATGACCTTTCTTTTGGATACAGATGAAATTATCTCAAATATCTGAACTTCTTTCTTCAATATTCACATTTTTAATGTCAGCCTGCTATTTGCTCAGAACTGGGAGCATTTCGGGTTACAACTGAGGTACATTGTGCTATTGTTGGAATAATCTTGCCTTGTGTTATTAGTTTCGCCTTGTCTATACCTTTCTTATCTATCTGTTTCCTTAATGTTTTAGTCTTATTTTTGATGTGGAGTCATAAAGTTTTTTTCCTACTGCTAATGGTAGCTACAATGGTATTTACAAAGCTGGGATCAGCTGAACTGGTGACATCTATCTCATGACTTTTGCATGTTTAGCTTGTAACTTAGGACACATTTGAACAGTGCAGCCTGATACTACCTGCTTTGCCAGAACTCAAAATCCAAACCAGGCACTTCTTTCAAACACTTATTTCCAGGTGAACCTCTCTTTTACTTGTCAAACATGTTCAGGCCTTTTTTTCTATTGCTTCATACTATTTGGGATCACAGTGTTTCTACCAGCAGCTTTTTCTTTAATGTTTTAGACAGGAGGACTGACATTTCTATTGCTAATAAGTGGAGTAGAATCGCACAGAAAAGAGACCAGTGCAGACAGTGCTTCACAGTTGGCATAGCACGGTCTTATATCATGGTGTTCCTATATATCTCCCTTGCCAGTTAATCATAGAAACATAGAATGGTTTGGGTTGGAAGGGACTTCAAAGATCATACAGTTCCAAACCCCTGCCATGGGCAGGAACACCTTCCACTAGACCAGGTTGCTTCAAGTCTCATCCAACCTGCCCTTGAACACGGCCAGGAATGGGGCAGCCACAGCTTCTCTGGGCAAAACTGTAAGTTCAAGATGGTTCAGTCCTGAATTTTTAGCAATCCTCATGGTTTTTTTTTCCAGATACTTCGAGTCATCATATCTCTGTAAGGAGAGAGATTGAGGTTTCCTTGCAAGAGGTGATCGATTTGCATGGAGACTGTGCTGCTGTCTGTGCTTCTTTTGAGCAGAGATAAGTAAGAGTAGGTTTGTATACTGGCTTTGGAGAATAACAGTTCAAAGCCAAAGTTTGAAAGAAGAGGTTGCAAGAGCACTTAGAAGTTCTTATTAGTCCATGAAAAATATCAAAGCTAACAGCCAAAAGACCTCTGGTCTTGAAAATATTTTCTTATAGAATTTCCTAGCATTTTTGTACCACTTCATCAGCAAAAGGATAGACAGTCTAGCTTACTAAACACAACCTTATAGTCGTGGTATCTAAGATGAAATACTGCAAAAATGCTGCCATCTTCAGAATTCAATAATTCTTCTTTGGGGAAATAAAAAAAAAATGGGTGGTGAGGGGGAAAGAAAGAAGAATAATTTTAACCAGCCTGTTTCTGAACACAGTTTGTTAGATATATCTCTACATTTGCAATAGGAATTTCAGCTACTGCTAGGAAAAGATTACCTTTCATAACACTTTCCTATGCAAGTGTAAGTACTAGGATCTCAATTCCCTAAAGGACGGAAGTTTTCAACTTCTATTGATTAGAATGATATATGTAGTACCTTAGAATCAGGTCTTGGTGCTTAACAAATAAAACCCACAGATGGCATGAGACATTAGCAGTTTATTTAAACACCTATTTTGGAACTTGTTTGGAATTTTGCATCCTTATGCCCTAGAGTATGATATTTCAGTATAGTAAAAACTGCTAAAAATTGTATTAGTGTTTTGCCATGAGTTTAGTATACTTCAGCTCTGAATCAACAAAAAGCATTTTTAACAGCAGTAGTGCTAACACTACATGCTGTAAGAAAATAATGCAGCAGACTGTGTTAACAGTCTCTGGAAAAATGGTAAAAGGGTGATATAAAATTAGAAATTTATCAGTCTGCTATCACCTAGTTTTCTTACAATCCCAAACAATTAATAAGCATGGAATACTTGGTCAGTGTCTCAAATCTGAAAAGCCGTATTTCAGTCCTGTTCAAAAATTTACCACATTTTATTTTGCCATGCTTGGAAAATGCAGATTGTCTGTGTGATTTAGCATCTTGTCTCTTGCTTATTCTAGTGTGTATCCATATATTAGATTATCTGTAGTTATTTGACAGGAAACCTATCTTTGTTTTTCCCTTTGCTACAGTATAAATATTTGTCTAATGTTTCACTAGTTAAACTTCTCAACAATAAACAAGGACCTGAAAAAGAAGTAGCAAATTCATATTTTCAGAAAGTAAGACAGGATTTGTCTAAAAAAAAATCTAAACCTAAAGCTTCAACATGAAGATGAAACTTATCATAAAATTTCTGTCCAGGCTAACTTTACAACCCATACAGGCATCAATTTTAGCACTTTAATTCTTTTACTTACTTTGTTTAAGGTGTTGATTACCATGGTACAAATTATTCTTCTATCTTCTATATAAGAAGTATGTGTTTATGGCTGTTTATAGTAGTTTCCTACTCCATTTATTATTCTGTGATTGTCAGTATCTTTAGGAGATATCTGATCTCTGTAATTAAATGCAATCAAATCCCCATCTTCTAAGAGAAGGATTTTTTGAGCTTTCTAATTGGTGTCTTTACTGAAGAATAGATTGCAATCTTTAGCCATTACATAAAGTTGTTGTGGCTGGCTCTGAGCTGCATGTGGACTGGCCAATGCTTAGCAGGTATTGTGTATGGAGAGTACTTCAGCAGCATAGGGAGGTAATGGATTAAGTGAACATTGGGTAATTTGGCTAATAACTGGGGGTAGTGGTGGGAAGAGATGCACGTGGGCTGCATGAAAAAGGATATTGAGCCAACAGTGTGTTGAATGCATGAATAAAAGATCATATAACAAATCTATATAAGTGGTCATACAGACTGCTAGGTATTGATTCAGTTAAGATTGCTATATCTCTTCTACTCCAAAATCCTCAGAGACACAGTGGACATGCATCTTGCAGGGAAACATCACAAAACAAGCCCCTGTGCTTCCTTCCTCCTGTGTGATAGGAGAAATGGATGTGACCTTTGGGTTTCAGCTCAGTGTCATACGTTACATATTTGGTAGTTCACACGCTCTCTGCTCTTTATGAGAAAAATCTTGTTTATTTTGTGGACTATTTTTCCTCTGTGCCTTGTGCACCACCTAGTGGAGTCTTTAACAATTCCCTAAAAGAATCAGCTTCTCACAGGACTATGAAATACAGCGTTTGCTTGTTTCTAAACAGATAACTCACACTCCAATTACTTTGTCTAGTAACAAAACATGTTTTAATTCATACCTTTCTGTTTAACTTCCAGTTGGTTTTAGCAACTCATAAAGAGTTCTTACTTTATATGAATATCATAAAAAGTTCTTACTTTATATGAACATCATAAAAAGTACTTACTTTAACATATGGTACCAATAATCATTGGTGGCAGTCTAGTTTAGATTTAGCTTTTACCAACTTAAAGAGTCAGGAAGAAGAAAACATTCAGAAGTCTTGAATATAGTTTGCATGAAACCATATGAAAAGAACTCAGTAAGACTTGACAGTGAGGGTATTTTACACAGTTGAAACTAAGACTTGATATTCTTTCTCCCCCTTGCTAAGCCACTTGATAACTTGATGGCATCAGCCTACACTACACACACCAGTGTCTGCTAGAGCCTTTTACTCTGATGGGACTGATATGCCAGGCCATCTGATCTACAGAGCCCATTAAACCCAGCTGTCCTTCTCCTCAACATGGCTGGAGGCAGGGCCCCTATAATAGTGATCATAAGATTCTTCACTTCTTACAAAAAGGGATTGGAATTCCAGTTCATAGGAATTGGAGTAAAATCGGCTCTTCCACTATATCTGGGAAACTGCCCACCAGAGTTTCGAGCAGCAGTTTTCCTGGGAGGATTCCCAGCAG
This sequence comes from Bolborhynchus lineola, assembly GCA_025448015.1. Lineage (NCBI taxonomy): Eukaryota > Metazoa > Chordata > Aves > Psittaciformes > Psittacidae > Bolborhynchus > Bolborhynchus lineola. The sequence goes on from JAOEHX010056557.1 coordinate 20,007, forward strand.
GGGGGGATCCTTGGAATTCATGTACTCGTCCCTCTAGAATTAAGGTAGGTTTCCATTCCAGTTCCTCAAGTCTTCTCCATGATCCTACAGACAAAACTGCAATCGGTGGCCTTCTACATTCTCCCTCTCAATGACAGGTGCTTACCGTTAACAGCTGAGGTGAGCCTCTACATGTGGAGAGCAGGATATATCCTCTCTAAATTGCTGGAACTCCCAGTACAGTTTTGCCAGAGCTGAAATGGTGGAGGGGCAGACATTGTCTTCAGACTCCTGGGGTTGGTCATCATTTGGTCATACAGTGCTTCTTGTGGAGGCTGAAGAGGCTGAAATCCCTGTTGCTGGAGTTTGAGTAGCTACAGTGACTGTCACTAGAGTTTGAGTCCCTCTTTTTCTTCTTCAAGCCACAGTGTTCATCACTGGGGGCTGGAGTAGCAACAGGTAGCTCATTAACCCTAAGCAAGGTCCGAACCATGTTTATCAGCATACTGACTCCTACCAAAAGAACCAGGATGGTTTCATGGGTTTTCAAAGGATATTTAAATATTTAAAATTCACAGATGCTACTGTAATTACACTGGAGGAGAAGGAGGATATTGGAAGGAAGGAAGGGGGAAAGGAAGGACAGAACAAAGGCAAAAAGGAAGCTAAAGGAAAATATTTCCGTTACCAGTTCGCGCCTCAAGGAGAAAAGGCCGAAGGTGTAATTGTTAATAGCTCCCAACAGATGGCTCCCGAAGGATAAAGGTGATGACAATACCGAGCGTACAAACCAGATAGTATGATCAGCGATTCTCAGTCCTACCATAGCCCAGCACTACGAAGTACAACGAAATTAAAAACTTAGCCCAAGCCCCATGGATAAACATCACCACAGGGAGCATGTAGGACAAGAACAATATTAACAGGGAGCATACGCTCATGAACTCTGAGAATGAATGAGGCAACATTGTGACCAATGACTATTACAATACAATGAATGCTTACAACAAATTTGTTCTAACATGCTTTGGCCAGATCCATTGTTATCTCAAACCTCTGGGTCTCAAGCTGGGCGCCAAAAAAGGACTATTGTGGTTTAAGCCCCCATGTGGGATGGGAACAAAAATCAGAAGGATATATAACCTGCAGATTGAGATAAGAACAGTTTAATAATTAAGTAAAATATAATGATAATAGAAATAATACTAGCTATAACAATACTGATTATAATAGGCAGAAACAACCTCAGAAAACACAAACAATGCACAATACCATTACTCACCACCTGCCGACCGATACTCAGTTTGAAGTGAGAAGTAATCAGTCCCTTCTGGGTAAGTCACCCCAATTTCTACACTGGGCATGATGTGCTGTGGTATGGCAATACCCTTTTGGCTAGCTCTGGTCAGGTGTCCTGTCTCTGCTCTCTCCTAGCTTCTTGTGCCCCTCCTTACTGGCAGATCATGAGAGACTGAAGAATCCTTGATTGGGGTAAGCGCCACTTAGCAACAACTAAAACATAGGTGTGTTATCAGCGCTGTTTTCGGACTAAAGCCAAATCACAGCACTGTACCACCTAGTAGGAAGAAATGTAACCCTCTCCCAGCTGAAACCAGGACAACTGTGAATACAACTGTATTTAGCTAGTGCCTTTTCACTTCTGTAAATCTAAATTCTTCCATGAGTTCATACATGCATTATTTTTCCTCAAGCAAAAAAAAATCACTTACATTTAGTAACTTGCACACAAAGTGATGAAACTGTTTGCAACTGTGAAGAATATATAAAGTACTCCAAAGCAAGCAAAATTTTACTGTAAGAATTAAGCTTTTTTCAAAATAAAAAAATTAACCTGAGAACTGCTCTGAAAGTATTTTTATGATCTCCAGACCTAATTTCAAAAACTAAGTGGATTTTCATAGTAAAAAAACCCAAACCCAACAATATAGACTTTATTCTTGAAAGTAATTTTAACAGGAAGATATTCAGTTAACATGACAGTGTCTTTTTTTTCTTTTCCAGACTCATTAAAATAGATGAATTATCCACTTCTTCAGAGGAGCACATGCAAGCTCAGAATTCTAACATACTCTCAGCATCTGAATTGCTCAGCAATAGAAAATTGTGAAATAAAACAAACTGTCCTGCTGAGAAACAAATACTTCATAGCTTTGCAAAAACATAATGAACAGTCTAACACTTGGAACATTAATGCTTAAGCAGAAATTATTTGTTGCCTCTATGGAAAATGTATGTGAAGAACCAACAATAAAACTGATGAACAGGTAAGCACTAGAGAGAAGATCTGATAAGATCTGATTATTGTGTATTATATATCTCAAATGTTAAAATGGACCTTTAATGAAGATTCCCTTTTCTTAGATTGCTTTTCAGAAATTAATGTTGTTCTATTACTCATTCACTAAGGCCTCCTGAACCCTGTTCTCTGTAATGCCAGGCTTAGGGCTCTCTTATGTTTTCATTTATTTGGTAAGCAGTCAGAAGACTGTGGTACTTGTATGCCAGTCCTATATGGAAAGATCCACCATCTTGGGATCTTACTCAGCATCTGTCTCTCACTATTCTGCTGTCAGTTACCCAGGGTGAAAGCATCCTCTGCTCAGGTAGGCTGGATAATAAGGGACAGGAGGGCAGAAAATTCCTTAGGTGAGAAGGCTGTAATACAATAAGCCATAACAATCAGAAGAGAAAATATCCTTGTTTACTGTAGCTTTGTTTCTGGATTTAAACCTGTGTAAATTCAGGATTTTAAGGTCAAGTGTCATTTCTGTAGTTCTGGAATAAATCAGATCTGAACAGGTGGGATTTTTCCATGGAATGTGGGTACTTAATTTGAAGTGATATTGGAGGGTTTTCCTAATAGAGGCTTCTGTCAAGGAGGTGGTAGATCAAGTGTTTTACAAAACAAACAAGCATGAATTCTTGCTTAGTTTTATATTTCTGCTAGAAATAGGTTCTTCTCTTTTATCCATCTGGTGATGGTCAACAGGGCAACTGTCTCACAAGACTGAGCAGCTCGTTTGATAAAGTGAATGCCATTCTTCCAGGTGCCAGCATATCTGTCCTTGCAATTAAAAACCCTAACCCCTTAACTATGTACTTGTTTACACATTTCCTTTTTCACTGATGCATTCAGCAGTAGTTGCAATTTAGTCAGTTCTTGTGGCACAGTTCTGTCTTTTCAGAAAGACTACTGTGTTTTTTATGTTATAGATAAGCTTTTAAACCTCTTATGGCTTTCTAGCTTTTGAACTTTATGCTGATTCAAACCAGTAACAGACACTTTGTGACAAGTATCTAAGTGCTTATTGAAACGTCTCACTTTATTCCACTAAAAAGTTAGCTTCAGGCATATACAGATGGCCTTTCTATTAAATGCATAATCCTCAGGCTGGTTCTTGTGTGTTTTCTCTAACTTTGCTGTGACCAGCTTTCTCTGCTACTCTTTTATCTGGAGTTTCCACCGTTTTGCTTATTTTTGTTTCTTTGTTGTCCTCCAATCCCTTATTTCCTCCATTAAAATTAATATGAACTTTCTATAAGCATATTGTATTTGCTAATCCAGGAGTAAAGCACAATAGAAATACTTCATTAGCTTTTGGCATCTGCCTCAGTCTCACAGGGAGCAAAAATGTGATGAGTGAATGAATGACCCACTGAAGTCAATAAAAATCACAGCTTTATATTGCAATAGCTTTGAATGAGGCTTTAGCAAAACTCCAGAGAGTGCATCTTTCTCTCTCATTGATGGCTATTACACAGAATCTATTTTAAGCCAGGTGACTACTCACCTTTCAGGTTTGGGGCTTAAAATACACCCAAAACCCTAAACCAGTTAAGCCATCCAAGCATTAAGCCATATAGATTTTCTGCATCAGTGCAGTACTTATTAATGTAAAATACTACTTACTATCTGACATCACCAACATCACTTGCTACCTTGCCTCTTAAAGGCTGTCACCCTCTGTTCATACTCTTTTCTAGACTCTGGTAAACCAGAAGCAGATCCAGGCTTACCTTCACTGCAAAGGCTTGCAGTCAGTATCTCCTGCAGGAGTAACAATTTGTTCAACTTTTAATGGCAAGGCTGCTGTAAGATGGCTACAGGCTTTGATAGGTACCTACTGAGGTCCGTGACACTCATGTAGTGTTCAGAAGGGTGTAGCATTCATAGTCGTAAGTACTTTGCAGATCTGAGGCTAATTTATGTCCAAAGTTCAAGTTCCTCTGCTATTTCTTCAATACTCCCTTTGTAGGGAGGAGCAAGACACCTAGCAATCACTTCATGCTGGTGATAGTGCCTTGGAGCAAAGCCAAAATTTTAAAGTATGGAAACCATAAATTTTAAATAATATATATTTGTATATACTAATATATGCAATTATAGTTAAATATACACTATTTTTAAATTTAAGCATTAAATATAAATTTTATATTTGTATTTTTTCTATTTTATACTGCATCTGGTCTAGTGACTTCAACAAGTGGAAACTATTCTTATTGGATAGGTATCAATGTATAACTGTATAAAAGGTTTGCCTTGAAGTAAAAGTGCAATTTATTAGTACTAAAGTAGACTAAACTGACCAAAATACTACTGAAACTTTAAAAAGATCATTTAATTTAGCTGGGGAAATGAACAAAATTGGTTGCCTGATTTTCTTTAATTTAGAGAACTTTAATATGTACCAAGACTTAGCAGACATGTACTTGCCAGAAAACTCAAGTTGAGCAGTTTAACTGGAGTTATTATCAGTTAAGAAACACAATGAATCAGCTTTTTCACAACATTATAGCAACAACAGATGTTGGTAACACTGCAAAGAAAGCAAAGTTTCACACCAGTAGTGACCAACATAGCCAGAAACACTCGGCAGTTACAAAAACAAAGCCAGCATCTCCAACAGAATCAAAATCAGCATCAATAGCCTGTCTCTGGCTGATCAGGATGAAGACCTGTTAGTAGGAAACATGCATATATTCAGCATGGTTCCCTCCAAACAGTTTATCAAACAGTTATCACCTGCATCTCTCTTTTCCCTTGCTGCTGGCACCTGTATATGCAAGCCTAGGAGGACCACAGATACACTTCAGGTGCTGGTACCCTTCTCCCTCACCCTTATACACACCAGCACACACTGCGAATCTCTTGAGTAACTGGGTTTAGATGTGCAGCCAGCTCAGTAACTTGCCCCTGGATCCTTATATCTCCAGTTGCCTCCTGCTTACAGACACAAACCTTCAGACCTTGTGGCCATCCCAGTAGCTGGCCGGGGCTGCCTGGTCCCTCTAGCATGCTCTTCTAGCTGTCTCAGAGATATACACATACCAGGCTCAGTTTTATGGCTGCTTTGGTAACTGAGGCTAATGCCTCCTTACTTACTTGCTGAGTAGGTTCAGCTTGGTATTTGCTAGCAGTTACATGGTAGTGTATACATCCCCTCACTTGATCCAGTTTCTGGTATACAGCCGCACTCACTCTCAGTTGCTGGCACCACAGGTACCACTGGCTATTGTGACCCACGGTCTGACTTTAGTTGATGGCAATTAGACCTCCATATGCATGTATGTACACAGGAGTATCCAGTCTTATCCATTAGAATAAAAGCACTTAATTAGATGATCCCAGGTACAAAAGCTGTTTAGATGGCTGACTCAGATAAAATATCCCATGCTAGCCAATTTCTGTTCTGCATACAAAATTATTTTATTGTTTTATTCCATTTTTATTCTATTGTTTTGTTCTATTTTTATCTATTGTTTTATTGTATTGAAATTATTATATTACAGTGGTAACAGAACTCAAGTAAAAATGGGATTAAAACTTGTATTTAATTTTCTATAGTATCCTGTAGTATCAGGGACTGTTACAGAAAAAAAAAAAAAAAAGTCTTGTTGCCACAGTAATGATACAGCAGATGTTGACAGTTTTTTGTTTTCATTCCAGTGTGGGGCTAAAACTGATGTTCCAGTTATCTCCTCTGAAAAGGAAAGGCACACTTGCACAATTCATTCCAGCAGCCCCAGTTGGCTATTCTTTCCTACTATCCCTGACACTCCTTATATTCCTGTATTCACTCCTGAAAACCTCTGCAGCCCTCAAGTGACCCATGGATGGTTGTGCAGTCTCTGGAATTCTCAGCTTTGGAAAAAAAGTGATGTAGACTTGGAATAAACTTCAGGTTGGAATGTGAACCAAAGCAGTAAATTTCAATGAGCCTGCATTAGTTTACATTATTAATAAAGCGGTGCAGTGAGTTAAATGGGAAGTTGAGGAAATAAAAAAATTCTAACCAGAAAACTAGGTTTTATGAGTCCCCTGAAGGCTTTCATTTGGCAGAGATAGCTTTTTTCCTTCCCACCTTTCCCCGTTCTGCCTTTCTCCATGCAGTCCTGGCTGTGGTAGATACCTGGTCAAACCGGGAGAGGTCAATTGCATTTGGCATAAACATGAGAATAGTAGACCTAACTGATGCTGATTTGAGTAGTCAGTCCTGAAAGCTTAGAATAGAAAGGCAGCAATGGTTAGGTGTCACTCTGTCAGACCCATCTAAATAGGACTATCTTTACATGCACAGTCTACAGTGCACAGTAACTACACATAGACAAAAGGGAGTCCAAGTAATTCTATTCCTGGAGTAAAAAGAATACATACTGGCAGGTTTTTTTTTATTTTAAAGTCATGATGCATAAGTGGCATTTAGGGTAGAGTTTGCATTTCTAAGGGCCCTACAGGAAGATAATAAAACCTCAACTCTTTTGAAAATACAGATTTTAGTTTTTAATATTCTCATAGGACAGAAGGGGTACTATCTCTCCTTAAAGGCTTTCTGAATGGAAAAAAAAAAAAAAAAAAAAAAAAAAAAAAAAACAATTTTTCTTTAGTAATCTCTGAAGATTCTGTTTCATTAGGGTTTTTTTTTACAGTTCCAGTAACCATACATGCTCAGAGATAAAATAGGCTTTACCTGGCAGTCATACTACAAACAGTTTATGGTGTCCATGCAGGAAAAAAAGCCATCTCAGGACACAGCTCTATTAAATTTCACTTAAAAAGTATTTCTAAAGAAGGTTGACTGGTCTGTTAGCATAGACAACACCATTTCCGATTAGAACCACCAGAAGAGAAACAGTGCAGCTGTAAGCTGTTTAGTTATGTTGCCTTGTAGTTGCTAATCCAGTACCTCTACATTACTAGAGCAGCACTGTGCTTAGGTAATTGTCACATTATTATGTTATTATGATGTTCTAAGTTTAATTAAGTAACTTCAGTCTTCTGCTTCTTGAAAAATCTTTGTGTTATTTCTGCTGGGAAGCTGAAGAATATTGTTATTTATGAATAAAATAACAATAAGCAGGTTTAAACCTGCTTTTGAATGTAACATCCTTAAAACAATGTTCAGTGTAGCAAACAACTTTCCTTTCAAGCAGAACATCTTCAACTCCACTGAGAAGGTAAGAAAAGTAAACTCAGGCTTTTGAGACTGAGGACAATCATATGTTAGGTGATTAGTTAAGAATAAATGGTTTCATCCCTGACAGATCTTGATTAGTGGACCACCATCATGGATCATACTAGAGTTCGCAAAATGTTAATGGTCAGCTTTACTCATTATTACAACTAGCTAAATAAATGGTGAAGAAGAAATATATTCTACTCAGAATCAGAGGGGCGGTGGTTCAGAGAATATTTTGTGTGATTTATACATTATTAAGAATTTGCTTAACATCTAAAGTATAAAATAACTGTTGGTAACAAAGTTTATCAGCAAATACCATTTACTTAAAAAAATCCAGGAACTGATGTAGTAACACATTTATTGATCACTTTACCAACTAAAGATAAAATCTTATACAGTCAGTAACAGCAGTAATGTACTTTATGAGAAGCTATGCTTTAAAAGATGGTGTTTACAATATGGATTTCACTACAGATTTTTCAAGCCAAGCTTTTACAGTGCTAATCGAAGAACTGCTGTACTTGAACTTTTTCCCTAAAACACCACCAATAATGTTGCAGACAAAGTAGCTTTTCCATTGTTAATGTGGGTTTAGAATTTAACAAGACAACTCTAAAAGGTTTAAAACATCCATAACATTGTCATTACTTTAACATTCACACTGATAAAGTGATACATTTAATACTTTCTAGCATTAATAAACAGTGTAAAAATATATAGCATATATATATATATATAAATTTGTTTCCTTTCCTGAAAAAAACTAATACAAACTAGTAGTATATGATCCCCCCTTCAAGTTTCTTTTACTTACTTTAAGGATTGAATAGTAGTAGTTTTAAATTAACAGAAACAAAGATATGGAAATAGAGAATCACTGTTGCGCTCCCCCATAACCTCTTGTCACGGTTACTAAGCATATTAACCCCTTGGTAACAATGGCTCTGTTTTTGTTAACACCAGTTAGAATTTTGGCACTGACAGCAGTGGGGATAAGATTTTGCCCAGTGTGCTTTGCACTGGATGGTGCCTGGCCCCTTCATCAAGTGGTTAAAAAATCTCTGCTTAGGATATGTCTATCTATTATAGTTAAGATTAAGCAATGCTATGCTCAAGTTCATTTGCAATAATGATAAAACCAACCAACCAAACAAAAAAGGTTTCAATGTTAAATTAGTGATGAAAAAAGTAAACTTGTAAGGTTAAATGATCATGTAAAATTATTACCATGTTGAAAATTTCACAGTGAACACAGTAGGCTAGTACAGCTGAATGTTAATGTTTGCAATGCCTGCAATTGTAAATACTGCAAGTCATTATTAGCACACAGCAGCTTCCTGGTTGATGAAAGACAAATGAAAATAGGAACAAGAAATAGTAAAATTCATACTGCACAGTGATCCAAGGAAGACTATGTCAAGACCTATCTCTGTATCACAACTATTTGATGATTAAATTTTTATTAGTGGTCTGGGTAATTAAGGAGAGAAGTTTTGCCTCAACACTTTACGATCAGGTCCAGACAGCATGCACATTCATATTTGTGCAAATAAAGAATCAAAATATCTAAACCAAATTAGAAGTAGTTGTGGAACAGCATGGACAGGTAAACAAGCTAGCAAAGGAATAAAGCGAAATGTGGATAAATAAATGGTTCATGACTGAAGAAATCCACCCTCAAGCATTCAAAAATTATACTTTTATATAAATATATATTTCTCCTTTAATATTTAAATCTGTGAAACATAAAACCTTGCTAAAACTTCAATATACTTACAAACATTGATGATTTCTCTGTTTTACAGAATATAAGACAAATTACTTTGTATTATAAGCATTATACAAAACATTTTCTCTGCTGCAGTAGTTTGCCAAAGCTTCTATATTCTGAATTCAGCACAAAGATAAACACAAATACACTTTTGTTGAGTCCTATAACTTGTTTTGTCTATAACCTTGCCATTTCATACACTACAGTGCTAACAAAAGCAGTTTGCCAACAGGATTTAATGCACAACATCAGAGACTGTAGGTTAACTGACGTTACAGAAAGCCTTTGTAAAGAGCTAGTATATATTTAGCATGAGTATTACAGACATACAGCATTTCAGTTGCATAAATGTAACCTTATTTAACAGAGCCCAGGCTGCATTATTTCACATTACGTAATTATTTTGTTAAAAAAAAAAAAAATGCATTTGAGCAAATGCAAGCATACAGAAATTCATCTGATGTAAACTAGATCTTAAAATAATTCACCATTGGGGGATACAAATTGCCACCTTTTTCTTGTTTTGTTGCTCATCGATATTATAGCGCCTGATCAAAATGTAAAGATGGATGAAGAATGAGGGATGCATTTTTAACTTGAATGTAATTTTATTTGTGTTCAAGATCTGCCTTGAAAAATGAACCAAGGAGTAGAAAAATCTTGAATAAAGAAAACTGAAGGTGGGTAAATTATCACTAACCTCATCTTTAAGACCTTTAAAAATGCTTACAACAAAACTCACTTCATACAGTATTGTAAGCTTTACAGTAACAAAAAGAGATGCTGTATAACTATATTTGAAAATTGATTCATTGGCTATTTATCTGCAATGATTTATATATGGTAGGTGTTTAACATTTTTCGAAACCAGGGCATTTCAATGCCAATTTCCAAATCTAAGATATGAAAAGGAAAAAAGCCTCTTCTGTAGCCTTGCCACTCATAAATATGCCCCAAAGTAGTGCATGTGTGCATGCACATGTGCATGATTATTAAAGAGAATTTATTTACAAACAAAAACAATTTCAGACTACCACTACTTCAAATGTCTGTCAAGAATACCTAGCAAATAGGCTGGGCTTTTTTTTTCCCTTTATTATGAGGCTCACTGTTGCCAAAGATTACCTTGAGTTGATGCTCAATTAGTTTGAATGAAACAATCCAATTCAAATCTTTTCTGACAACAAAGAGTTGCATCTTAAGCTTGTTTTAAAGTCCACCTTTTCCATATGAATTTTGAAAAACATGAAAAAATATCTATATATTACAGTTATTTCTCCCTACAAAACCAAGTTACTTGGACAATTAAAAGTGAAGCTTCTATCTGCAGGATAGCTTCTTTAGCTTCCTGAAGCACCACTCTTAGCTGGGGCATCTTTCAAAGCGTCATTTTTGAGCTTAATGGGCAACCATTAATGCAACTAAAGGTCTCTCACTAGTTTCAGGATTCTGTTTTAAAAAGAACATCCCGGTCCATCATTCCCACCTTATATTAGGTAAGCTAAATGGGCATTTAGAGTTGCACAGAATAAGTAACTGAATATCTAAATGCTATTTTATGGGCAAACACTCCAAATACAGCAGTCAAATACAGGAGGTATACATGTATCAAGTTGAGGCACTCCAGACTGTGAGAATTTCACATAAGTTTGAGATCTGTCATTATTCTTCAGGTATTTAATTTTATAAAAGTCTATGTAAGACTCAAGTCCACAGGCATTGTATAACTGTTGTGTTTTCTGTTCCCACCTCAATACACCGTGACTTTATACCTGCTGATGATGAACAACCACATGTATACACAGTGAGTGCCAACTTGCTTCACAAAGTGGGGCAAAGCAAAACATACGGCCCATGCAAGGCATAATTTTAAATGGTCTCTTGAGAGCATTCATTAGAAATCTTGCTTCCACTCTCACTCTTACTTTCTCACTATGGAGAAACACTTCTTGTTATATAAAGTCTACGTCAGAATCACTGAAGAGGGACTTCCCCTAGAAATAGGGACAGGGTAAACTCGTAAAACCATGAAAGCCTCGTCAGATCTTTATTTTCATGCTATGGAGGGAGAACGTCAGTGTCACCAACTGGCCAAGCTGAACAGCATTGGCTGCAGGACTAGAATTTGGCCCTAGTAAGATTTGAGGTTTGGATCAACATCTGTATAGTTTAATTACTTAGCTGAGTCCAAAGAGTATGTGCACACACAAACCAACCTGTACAAGTCTTGTGTATTACACTACTTACTACCAACTAATAGATGAACCAAGACCATAATAGTCACACTACAAACAATGTACACAAAGGTGCAGTTATTTTGGCACACACGTTAACAGTCAGTTAAGAAGACATGTACTAGTGCAACACATTACATTTGCTCTGCCATGAAGGTAAAAGGCTTGTTTCTTGGCCAGTGCAAACAGAATTCTCATTCATGGATGACAGGCACATGCCCGCAGAATACATGCATCACTGAAAGGCAGGGCTATGTTTTGAATATCATACATGCAGGCATAAAGAATTAAAATATATTTTATAACTGTGTCAAACCTTAAGGAAAAAACTCCTATCAATTACAACTATTGTTTTGGTTTTAGAGAAAGATACATGTGGATTTTCCCTATAGATGGTTACAGATGCACAGATACCTCACAGATAGGTTACAGATACCTATCACTTGCAAGCCAAACCCATAGCAGTCATTTGCCTTTTAGTTCTGTCTAGTTTCAGCTACCATAAAAATATTACCTGAGCCAACAGAGAGAAAATATGGGTGATTGAAATGGTAGTTCATGAACAAAGCTTTCTATAATGCCAAAAAGTTGTCAGAGAAACTTTTGATTTAGGTAAGGTCAGTAAAATATATGGAAAATATCATACTACAATCCAAAATATCTTTGAGAGACAATCTTTATGCTGATGAAAAACATGAGTTGTGACACGTGAGTACTTCTGAAATCTCCCTTTCCTTCTCTAAAGTGAAAAGGAGACAAGAAATACTGTAGGTCTAAAAAAACCCCAAAAGTGGCTAGATCTTGGTCACTGTCAAATGTTTAAATATTTGTTTACAATTGTGGGAACTGTTCACATAGGCCTGTTGAAACAGTATGTCTTTCAATGTCTGCTTCTCTTGTGATAGCTTTGATTGAGACTAAAAACCAGAATAATAGTTCTGTTTCTGATATTTCCATATTGAAAAGTATGCTGCAAAACTCTCAACAAGTAACTAAAGCACATGGAGTGACTAGAGGGAATTAGTAAGCAAGCACTAATAATAAAAACCATTTGAATTCTGCATCCTCAGTGAGGATTTTTATTTCTTGTCCTCAGTCTTCCAAAGGCTTTGATGGTCAGATTAATCCTCAAGTGGAGATAGAGGTACGATTATGTACTGCCGTAATATTTAAGGGTTTGATTTTAAATTGACAGTATAATTTGAATTTGTTAAGACAGTTATTGCTGAAAGCTACCTGAACTTTATGATTATATTTCTTTTGGTAGCATGTTCAGCAGGAATGGAAGCATGAAAGCAAAGATAATTAGGAAGGGTTCTACAGCAGATGTCATGTAGAAGAGTGCTGCATAGTATAAGATGCTGGTAATCAGATAGGAAAGTTAGGTGTAATGAGTTGAGATGCCAAAGAAAACAAAAAAAAGGAGATGAGTGTAAACCTTATTAGGTGCCCACGTCCTTACTTCAGACATGACATTTAGATCATCTGCAGTATGGTGCACAGGAAGAGCATACATTTTATAATACTTAAGCTTGAAAACGGGTCACTTCCTGAGCTCTCTCTTCCTCTCATCATCGAGTTGTATTTGCTGTCCTGAGAGTTCAGTGAATGGCAGATGAACCAGAAAATGTACTTTGCCTCATTCCCAAGCAGGCCTAGAACTTATGGCCAACATTCAAGCTGGCATTTAGGGTTTTAATTTGCTGCAGATCTTAGTGCAAAAGTAAGAGCTAAAGTAGCTGATTGAACCCTTCATACACAGCTGCATATGGTCCTTTTATTCACAGCCTTTATCTTCCATACCAAGTGTAGTAAAATGGAAAAAATCTTTCCAAACTACTTTTCAGCCACAACTTTTATTCGCCACTGTCACGTTAGACTGACCTCTTCTCATGCATCTGTTCAATTGAATTTTAAAACTGTCTAACTGCAGAAATGAAGAAGAAACAACGAAATGCGCTCCTCAAAATGATATACTACTATCTGAAGCATCTTCTCAGGTCCTGATCCAAAGTTGCTACACAACTGGAAGTATTCCAAAAAACTTTGCATCAGGTCCACATGTAGTGCTTTGGTGCATGGCAGGGATTTTATACTGCACAAATAATGCCAAGTAAACTCTGGCAGAACCATAGGTAGTTCTACCAGCCTCTCCTAAACAAATAGTAACTCAATTTCTTGTCAGTGTTAGCTTGGATCTGTCCTTACTCTCAATCCTTTGCATGCCTTCTGTGAGTGCACTGGTCTCCCTCACACTATGAGCTAGCAATTTAAAACCTAATTATACTTTAAAACCTTCCCAATCAATCATGCCTATGTAGCAACAGTCTGGCATTACTGACACTCAGCATTTGCATACTTGAGAAAGCCTGCTGCTTGTGCAGCTCAGGTTAAGTATTACCTGATGTGCCACACAAGACAGCTAGCAAGCAATAAACAGTGTGCTGAAAGGGCTCTGCAGTAGACTGGATTTCACTCTTCATTCAGGC
>JAOEHX010056558.1:0-45611 GCA_025448015.1 Bolborhynchus lineola
AGAAAAGAAAAGAAAAGAAAAGAAAAGAAAAGAAAAGAAAAGAAAAGAAAAGAAAAGAAAAGAAAAGAAAAGAGAAAGGGAAAGGGAAAAGGTTAAGTTTTCCAGGGTGCTGGAATGTGAGGTTGCCCAATGGAGCAGGAAAAAGAAAGTTAAAAATGCATGGATAATTACAGTTGACATATAGATTTCTGATTTACTACATGAATACTATTCACGTACGTAGACTCTATAGGCACTTTATATGATAGCCATGTAATTAATGTATACATTATTAATATACAAGTGCTTCTATTAAGAGATGTCATTAATGATCCTGCCATCCTGAAGCTGTATGATACAACTCCGTGTGATCCTCATAAGACATTTGCTCTGGTCTGTCAGAACTAGACAAAAAACCTGGAGTAAATTCTTCCCAGTGTTTCATTTCTTCCATGAAATCTACTAATAAAACTCTACGATAGCAGGCAGTCTCATAGTCCTGGAAGGAGGATATACAGGCCAGTTTTTTTGGTGAGACAGGAAGGAAAGATACAGAAGTGGATCAAGGAAGACTCCAAATATACTGACAACAGCCAGATCTCTAGGAGCAGACTAAAGGAAGAACTATACCAGCATATAATATATTCAAAGTAAAAAATAGAAAACTTCCAATTTCTCCTTTATCCAGTTTCAAAATGGCTGTGGAAATTAGAAAAGGGCTGAGAACCAGTTCTGAGAGGAAAAACATTTAACAGATTCCCATTACTGCCATAAGACAACCCATTAATTTGCTACCAGTTTCTGCCTAACAATAGAAAAATTTCATCTTCCCTGGAAAACTGTAAACCAGAATGTCTTTACTAGACTTCAAGAAAAAGAATGATAATTAGTGATTTTAAGGTTAAGTATAATAATTACAAAAGGTAGTAGAGACATTCGAATTGCAAATATAATCATCTCTCTCAGAAGAAGTTAGAGAAAATAATATTTAGTAGTAGTGTTTAAATGTACACAGTTCAAATGCTTTTTGAGTCCTCCTTAAGGTCTATGAACTTGATGTCTCTCTGCCTTTTTTATACCTGTAACTGACCTATGATTTTCTGACTGTGTGAGCGTTCTCTGCACAGGTGGAAGCCTGAGCTATGGAGGGATAGAGATCAAGGGCCAAACACAATCAGCAGCATCAGGTTTTGTCAGCATTTGCTGGCAGCAGAACTCCACTTAATGGCTCAGTAAGGTCTTCAGCATTTCACAGTGGTACTATGAATTTTTCTCATAAGATAAAACCAGAACCCTGAAGTCTATTGAATTCAACAAGACTGGGCCCAAGATATTCCTATTATACCTCATTATCATACGGATGAAGCTAATCTTGTATGCCTTATTGATTGTTTTTTTATGTTTACTTGCTATGAGGACACTGATTCATTCTGCTTCTGCCCCTTCTTTATACATTTATTCTTGTATAGAGGGTGTGAATCAAGCAAGGTCAAACCAATCAGCATAAATGCAAATGAAGACAAAAAGTAAACAACTGGGCTGTCACATCCAGTTGTTTGCTGTCTTCTCTATGCAAATCTAAGAGTTTTTTTTCCTCTGTGGTGTTTGGTGGGGGTTTTCTGACCTATAATAAGCTATTACTTTTTTTTATTCTATATCTCTGTCATCACTAGAACACTGTAATCTGTAGTTTATTCTCTTTGGATGAGAAAAATCATATTTTCTTTTTATCCCATGTACTTCACTTCTCTTGGGTTCCTCTGTTTTACATTCTTTCATTGTGAAGATACTATTTTCAGGAAACTAAGGCAGACATATCAACTTATATAAGTTAATATATCTGATAGAATACTGTGGCAGAGGAATAATACAATATTTAGTCTTAGTGTATGAAATATTTGGGTATAAATACCAGTATTGGTATATACAAGGAAGGATGTTTATCATCATCTTGTGACTCGGGCAGCCTGGGTTGTGTTTACAGCACTGCCAGTGCTCTTTTACAAAGCCCCTTATTTTTCTGTTACCCCTTGCGACAAGCAGGCGGGAATCTCCTGACTTTTTAAAATGCTTTGAGATCGACAGATGGAAATATTCTATGGTAGCTAAGAATTAATGCCATTGACTGGTTATATCAGCCTGTGATGTTCGTCTTTCAAATTTTCAGTACTGCCTAATGCCTTTGGACCATAGGTTTCTTCTTAAAACAAAAACCCCCTAAAAGATTTAAAACTAACACTGTATTTGAGGTCTCAGAATTTTTGGGGTATCAGGCCATCAGCAATTCCATTTGAGAGAAACTGAATTTCATAGTTTATATATGTAAATAGTTTTACTAAGCCTCACAAAACTCACTTCTTTTCAAACTTTTTATAGAGTTATAACAGTGTTTCTTCATTGAAGCATGTCATTGAAACATGTCCTGCTTATACCTAAAGTACGGCCAGGGAGCAGCTCCCTAAGGAAATGAAAGTTCCTATTTTGTGACTAACATATAAAGATTGCAGGACTTTAATATAAAAATATTTGCATCAGAGATGGCGGGAAAAACGATTCTTTTCCTACCATGTTTATCAGCACATGATTAGCCTTCAGCCATGTGCAAAGTTATTTTAGAAGACATTACCCCACTAAAAGTCACCCAACTTCAGTTGAGTCAAAATCACTTGTATACTTTGGAGATATAGCCTCATGAAAAAGTAAGCAATTAATTACCTGAGAGCCCTATATTCCTAAGCAGTTACGTGTTTCCTAATTTCACTGCATATCATTTTTCCCCTCACAATATTATGGTAAGAAAGTATATTTCCTGCTTTATAGGTACCTACTGAGATATGGGTGAGGAATGGTCAAACGAGGATTCATTTGATCTGAAGCTGATCCAGGTGCATACAGTTCATCCAGAGGCTGCGCACTGGATGCAATTTCCTACTTCTTCACAGTCTCTAAAGAATTCTTCTGATGGGGCCTATGTAACCCTCATAAGGAGCAGTGAATTCAGGCAAAGCTCCTGCACTGAATACCAGCCCCACCTTGGTTGTCTGATGTAGAATATAGTAGCCAGGCAGAAAGAGATTCCCAGACTGCAGTTTTTTCCTAGACTGAAGGTCAAGATAGCTGGCAGGAGTTGGTGGGAAGGGAAAAATACAGGTCCTGTGGAAAGCTCAGTGCTGTGTTTTGGCTGAGCAGCAGTTTTATGCCACTGTGTGATGCAAGGAGTTTTGAGTGCTGAGTACTCCACTCTCATGTTTTGGTCCTACTCCTATTTGAAATTCCTGCAAAATGTCTTGGTATTAGACATATGGGCCGACCCCTGATTTACACAGGAGTGCTGTCAGGAGAGACATCTCATGCAAAACAGGACCAAAAATGGCAGTTCCACTCAACTGAAAAAGATAGAATCAAATCAATGATTTTGGAGGATTTGCAATCACTGAGAGAAAAGATCAAGCAGAGTGCTTGTGAATCAGACATACTCTATGCTTGCTAGGAAATTGTTCTGCCCTCATACAATTCCACTTATCTCTAAAGTATCTTGTAGAATGAAAGGAATGAGGGAGCAATACTGAATAAATAACATTTTTGCTACCATTCCCTGCCTCACAAACCAAGATCTGTCACATTTGCATTGATTTTGTTCATAAAGGATATTCATAAAGGAAATTTGGGATTCAATCTTAATAAATTCATTTAGTAGCTAATAAAAACACAGCTAAATACCTATCGTGTAATGCATCCAAATCACAATGACCTTTCTTTGAAAATAAGCTATCACAACCACAAGCATGGCTCACCTGAGACATCAAAATTTTTTTGCTTTTGCACCTAATGCCAGAACTTAGACTCTGTTCTCCTAAGGCTGAAAGGCTAATGTATTAATTTACAGTGTTGTACAGCTGCCTATTTGGTTGAGTTTTCTTCTCACAGAAGTTTAATTTCCATAAAAGGGATTTTGATTTGTCTGGGCTTGTTTGGACAAGATTTTATGGGATTTGATTTCAGTCGTGGTGTTTCATGTTTCATTACATAAAGAAATACAGCACAAGGACGGAGAATACTATTTAATTTTTTCACTAAACGAGCCTATCAAGTGTATTTTGTATTAAATGTGTGTGCAGGTATATTGACCTGACCTAGTGGAGTATTCTTCCTTGTTTAAGTTTTAACAGCATTATGTTAACCTAGAGTTCTTTATCACTTTGCTCTTTGTGGTGCTTATTTTCAAAGAATACATAGCAGGAGATAAAATTAGTTGAACTGGATAATAGGCAATAGGAACAAAATAATTCTGTGTATCAGGGGCTCATAGTTATGCAGGGGAAATATCTGATTACTAGAGAGTCACTGCAGAAGATTTCCGAAGTCATATGTTAAAAGTGTGGTGACAGGCACACAACAACCCTAACAAAACAAACCAAAGTTATAGTTGATAGGTATGCACTTGATCAAAGCATATCGCTCTTGAAGAAGTTAGTTTCTAATGGTTGGTTTGTAATTATAGATAATAACATTGATTAATCATAGAAAAAAGTAAAAGAACCTCTTTATTGTAGTTACTCAGATTCCTTTGGTGTTCTGGGCTCTCTAGCATACAAGAATCAAAAAGTAGAACAAAAGTTCCCATCAAGAATCTGTAATACAACTATAGTAAAGGAAAGAAAAACCTCAAGGCAATAAACAAACTCATCTTCTTTAACTCTCTACTGGATGAAATCCAAGTTGGATTCATTTCTCTACAACCCTGCTGAATTTAAAGCAATCTTCAGGCAGGTAACTGATGGCAAGATTTGCCCCTAGAACTCATTTAGAAATATATCTTCATTTAGCACAATCCAGCTGAGATGAAAGGCAGCAGCACTTTGTGAGCTTTAGTGAGCAAAAAGGTTTAAAGCAGCTGACAAGCCTCATAAGATATTGTTGAACCAGTCTGTATTGATTGTGCTGGAGGGCACCTCCTTGTGGAAGAGGATTGATTTTTGTGTGTTTTCGCAAAGAGATTTTAATAGTCTTTGTACTTGCTCTCATGTCACAAAGGCCCACAAGCAAGACATGTCTGATACCATAACTTAAAATGATCAGCCCTTCAGCCTTCAATAAGCATCAATTAATACTGTATAAAAACATCTCCAATGTGGTTACACTGAAAACCAATTTTTATAAGTTATAAGGTCAAATTCTGCACTCACGCAATTGCAAAGCAATCAGTGCCATCCAGAAATTAAATTAGCTCAGCTTTAGAGAGAGATTAAGAGAAAGAGTACTCAGCTTCTGATTCTTTGTAAAGAAGGTCAAATTCTTTCTTAAACTCACGAAAATGTGAAAGCTGTTAGTTGCAGTCATTTGAGTAATTGGATAGCAAATCATTCCTAGAGCTTTTTCTTTTGCTTCTTTACTCATTCCTCTATCATTTACTGAGGTAAAAATTCACAGAGAAGAAATTACTAGCTAGCTAACTTTTTCAAATTTGGGCAGAAAAAGCACTGAAGACAGTATTCGTGCCTTATATATGTAGCCATGGTTAAATGACTAATATTCCTAAAAGTTTATCATAGATTAGTGGTACTACTATCAATAACAAATGTAGTTCTCCATACTTAAAAGTCCTGTAGAATTTAGCAGGCTTGAAACATCAGGTTTGTATTAACTTTAATGTAATATAAGTTTGAATGTAATGGGACAGGAAATATTATTTATAGATTTAAAGCCCCCAATGTTTTCAATAACAGGATAACTACAGCAATTTTCAAAGCATGTGTCATAAAATTCCTGTTTACTTCGCTTGGGCTTTTCCACAAGATGAGGAAACCCTTTGTTTTTAAGTTCATGTCCAGCCTACCATCAGGCTGCAGTGAAGCATCTGTTCTAGCAGAACTGAGGCACGCGTTGTCACAGACACCCCAAAGACCGAGTGGAGCATTTGTGGTTTCTTACAGCTAAAGAGGGTGAGGTGCCCCCCTCCTCCACCCTGAATCAATGGTAACTACTGGAATTTCTTGGCTTCTGCAGGTTCCACCATTCAATCATGAATGTACTCATGGCACATGCCATGAAGTGCTGAGCTCTGTATCCCAGCTTTGTGCCAGTCCAGAAATCATATTCTCTTCTACTTCCATTCCTCCTGCAGTTTTAATTCTCACCTTCTTACTCCATGTATCTTTAGTCTGGGCCAGAAACAGGTTTTGCCACTGAGCCAACAGGTAATGCGATTCTTTATCCTTCCATCCTATCATATCTCCTATGATTTGACTTTTAGAGGCAGCATGGACAACACACAATCCCAAAGTCAGACAGGAAAAATATTCTTTGCTGCTTTGTTTTTTTTTTTTTTTTTTTTTTTTGTTTTTTTTTTTTTTTTTTAATCTTAGCAGTGCTCACAAAAGCCTTTTGAATCTTCTGGAGTGTTGTATATGTGAGTTGCATCCATTATAATGTAAATTACAGATTAAGCCCAAATCAGTGTGGAGGTAAATAAAATTAATAGAACTACTTCTGACGTCCATAGTAAGTTCATCTGAGTTAATAAGATTTCTTAAGTAAAAGGTTTTACTGTATATTCAAGCAGTATTTTTTGAAGTGGGATCTGGAATCTTTTTTTTTACTGCTGCTGCACTAAAAATAGCAGTGATGTAATGTACTTTGCAAATACTGAGCTTTACTGTGGAAGTTACGGTTGTAGCGTCTAACTTTTTCTAGTTTGTAACTTTTATTTGTTGCTTTCTCTGCATATTCACACAAGGAAAACTCAATTGCTTTAGTGCTGGGAAAAGAAATGAGTAAAGGAATGAGAAGATGGAAAATGTTGGATGGTTCTTCAGAAATAAAGATGACTTCTGTTCAGAGTAAGTCAAACCTGCATTTAGTTGCTTGTTTGTAGGAAATATTGAAGATGAAAGGGTGGACAGAAAAAAAAGTGTCTTATTTCTAATGAAACACAAATCTGGAATATTTCAAGACAGATCATAATCTGGTCATTATCAAAGCTATCAAGACTATTTTTTTCCCCAGAATGAATATGAAACAAAGACTGCTTCTTTTGTACAATACCAATCAGAAAAGTAGAGAAAAAGAGTAGAAAAAATGTGGAAGACAGACAAAGAGAGAATGAGTAACATGACTTTCTGAATCAGCAAGTGTTGGCAGTGCTCCTTAAACTCTTAACCAGCTGGAAAAAGTTGGCTCTGACTGTAAGCTTGGATACAGAATATTCAGCAGGATAGCAGAATAAAAAACCCAAATGTATTAACTAATTGCTTGAAGATGAAAATAAATGACAAGATTAGCTAATATGTATGCAAAAGTATTTATATCCTATATGTTGTACATTCCATATTTTGCATCTTGTATGTGGGGAACAACCACTATCTCCTCCAAGCATGTAAATCTTGATTTCTGATGTAGGATGATGGTAGGGATTCCATTCTAGAGCAGTTTTTATCTACCCTTCAACAGTTTTTTTTTGAGGAATGGAAGGAGAACATACTGCCTCAGTTAATTTTGAAAGCCTGTGTTGCTGTTTTGTGTGTATATATATATGTATATGACACAACCCAAGAAGTTTTTAAGAGGAAGATGTGATGTGAGAACAATGCTGACATTCTGAGATGTAAGCAGTCAGATCCATAACATTTTATCTAACTAAAATAGTGGTTCTTAAAAGCCAGATAAAGATTTCAGGGATCAGCTACATAATTCTATCATTCAAGGAGTACAGAAGCATGATCATGGAAGCTTTATAAATATTATTAATTAGAGACAGAAAAATACTGCACATGCTTTATCTCACCTAGCTCTCCGCTATGTGACTGTTTCATACAATATATATTCCACTGTTTTAAAAATATCACTATATGACATCCAGCTCTGCTTTTAAAACCAGTGTTTAAAACCAACTGAGAAAATATTCCCATACAAATATGAAGTTTTATTCTTAGAATTAGTGCAGAATAGGTAATAAGGGCTAGGTAGAGTTGTCATGATTGTATAGCTGATTGATAGTTCATAGAATTTAGCAGCTATTATTGCATGTTTGAAATATATGTCAAATCTTTTCTTATGCAGTCATCAAACATTTCATGTGATCTTGTACAGAACCAAACAAATCCCTAGCGATGTCTTTCTAGTCCCTCTGCACCATTAGAGACACAGCTGTATTGTAGTTGTAGGACCTTGCAAAGGTCTCCGTGTGTATCAGCAGACATATTTCTCTGACAGAAAGGTAGAGTGATGACAATTAAAGGTCAACCATGTGAGAAAAGAAGAGAAATGAGTGAGCCAAAAGGGCTCAATTCTTAACCCAGAAGCATGAGCACATATGCCTGGTTTGATGTGTTCCTTGTCAGTTGAACTTCTTGGTTTGTGTGATGTCATCAATGACGCAGTAGGTTTTTATACTAAACAGTGGAATTGCAATTGTATTCATTTCTCTGTGCTCAAGTTCTCTGTCTGCAAAATGCAAGTAACTGCATTGATTAAGAATATTATTACTAAACATAGCACTTGATTATACAGCATTCTACAAAGACTAAGGTTTTCCAGAAGTGGCTCCAGTGGGGATTGAGGGA
Organism: Bolborhynchus lineola; assembly: GCA_025448015.1. Lineage (NCBI taxonomy): Eukaryota > Metazoa > Chordata > Aves > Psittaciformes > Psittacidae > Bolborhynchus > Bolborhynchus lineola. The sequence continues at coordinate 8,541 of JAOEHX010056558.1, forward strand.
AAAACACCTAAGCATCCAAGAAGTACTGAAAACTCAGTAGCTTTCATTTAGCTGAAGACTAATACTTGGATTGTGGTTGTTGACATCCATGGGACACATGTAAGTATATGACTAGAAGGGGAGGCAGTGGATTGGCAAGTAGTAGGTATACTTCCCTAGAGATTATCGAGAAGAAAATAAAGTGAAAAAGAAAGTGGAGTGGTTGGGAAGTAAAGAAAGGAGGAAAGGATCATTCTGTGACTAAAGCCATAGGAAAAATAAGGTTTCTTGGAGAAGTAGTAGAGCTTAGGATAATATCTAGAAAAGATAGAATAGAGAGAAGTGAATGGAAAATAATTTAAAAGAGGCAGATATATATGACCAAGGACTCATTAATCATTCTTTCTGAACCATCTAGCCTTGCAGCATTTTGTACATAGAAGTACTTACCTACTGCAGGAGAATGTGATTAAGTGGAAAATTAAATGTGGTTCTAGCCTGGATCAGGGACATTATCACCATGAGAAACCAAAAGCCATCAGTCCCATTGCTGTGTTGCACTGTGTTGGTTATGTACTTCCAAAAGAACTTGCAACTACAATAGATTCACAGAAAGCAATAATCAGGACCTGCTTTTTCTAGACTGGTTGTGGGACAGGAGAGTCTGTTATGTCCCAAAAGACTCAAATGAGTACAGTGGTTTCAGAAAAAAGGCGTATGATTAGCATCTATGAATATTTTCTGTGTTTCTAGGCAGCAGCTAGTGCCTCAAATTGCTCCTTGGTTCTTGTTCCTCGGTTTCTAGCTCTGGTCTTATGTAGCCCTTAGTACCTATTTAGGATGCTGATGAAATAAGCAACATTTTCTAGGTGGCATATCCATCACTGTCCTTGTGAAATTGAAAAAAGCACCATAATATGACTCATTTAACATTAGGAGGCTTTTTGGCTTTTGGCTTTTATCAAATTTTACTAACTTCCATATATTCAGTGGATTTAGTTATTGAAAAGCTAAATACTGAGTAAGACAGTGTTGTTAATGGTGGAAGAATGCTGCAGTTGTGCATGATGTATGGATTTTCAGGTAAGTCAGTCCAAATACAATCCAGTCAGTGAAATACTGTTGAAAGCTATTTGAGACAAAAATCTGCCGAAACTAAAGGAGTTCAAAATAGCATTTTAAAAGGGAAATATTGAGATTCTGAAAGTTCTTAGAAGTTGCTGCTATCTAAATGGTATGGATTTTGTTTTAAAAGTATGTATTTAGGAAGTAAAAACCCCAGCAATATTAACCTACTAATTTGCCACGCTTTGAATAACTGTAGGAGATTTGGGGAAAAAAGAAGTTATACTTAAATGGACCATGGGAACTAATTTGTAACTAAAACACTGACAATATTTTTATGCTTATTAAGTCCTATCATTTCAAAAGAAGATTAAGTTTTCTATAGAACCCACACACATTTAGTTTGTTGTAACTACAGATTTTAATGGTTGAAAACCAGGCTCTTCCATCTGTCGGAGACCAGCAAAACAAATACCTTGAGTTACCTGTACAAGCTGCCTTCTCTGTAAATGTAGTTCTAAATAAGCACTAGAAGAACTGATAATATTGCTCATTTTTTAGACAGGATGTCAAATTTAGGGTAAATGAGGCTAAAAAGTATTGTAAAATGGTCCCTAGTCTCTGTCAGTGCAATAAAATGATCACATCAGGTTTTTTTCCCAACGAAGCAGATGGCTTTAATGATTTCTCAAGCCATGCTTAATTCATCTGCAAACAACAGAGATTGGTTTGCAAATGTGTACTGAAAGAGAGAGATGTTACTATTCATAAATACTCTGCAAGTTTGTTTTGCCCCATCATTAGAGGCAAATGGTGTTTACTTAAGGTAAATTATTTTTGTGAACTGTCTCAGAGTCAGTGTTGCAGTTGCAATAAATTACCTGTAAAATGCCATAAGCATCACCTGGTTAATACATCTAGTACAATTTATCTGAGGGAATAAGTAAAATTATCTATTTTCTTTTGAATTAAGATTGAATTATAGAAATGATCCCCATCTTTCCCAAACACTTGCTTATGTTGCACTATAAAGTAAATGCAGTTTTTTATAATTTTCTACTGTGAGTTTGTTATTGCTGTAATATTCTTTAACACCAGGCAGAGAAAAACACATGACCAATTCACATATGGGTAAGCATTTTAAAAATATCTTTATTTTTGTGTAGCATCTGAAGTTAGTCAGAGAAGAACTGAAGAACCAGACTGTAGTAATGATAGCTTTACAATGAGTAAATTAAAACATTGATTCTAGCTTCTTCATGTCCCTAGACATGGAAATTTACTTGTCTTTAAATTTATATAATTCCTCCATATACCTAGCGCAGAACTATAACAGGGAAAAAAAAAAAAATGTTTGAGTTTAGTGAAACAATGAATGTATTTCTGAACACCAAAACTTAGTTCAAAAGAGGCTTTCTCCCATTAAAAGTTCTGGATTTATCAATAACTATGCTTCTCCAAACTGAAAATTTTGTTCCTGTTTATAGATATATACCAAAACTCTGAAAAAAAAGAATTTTTTTTTTGTTATTATTTTATTCATTTATTATTTTATTTTTATTATTTTTTTTTTCCCCAGAACAGGCATTTATCACTTATAAATGTGAGTAATGTACTCAATTAGGCCATCCAACACTTGTTTTCTTTCTAAACTGGTCTTAGTTGAAGTTAAAATGTGTCTTATGATTTATGATTGATGGCTTGCCAGCTAAACCATTTAAAATGTAGCAAGAATAGACAAAGGTGTTGGGATGACACTGACTATAATAAATAACACGAGGTACGTGTTAAGAAAACTGTGAAATTAGATATTGAAGAGCATTGATGCTTGGGGTTATAGATCTTCTTGATTTTGAACTAGAATTATAAACAAAAGAGGGTTGTATAAAATCATTTAAAAGAAAGTTAGTTGCAGGCGTCATTCCTGATATTAACTCTACATGTTTTTTTCAGAATGCTAATCTTGGACTGTCTAAACATTTGCACTCAAGCCTCATCAAAATGTTGAGGTATTTGTGCAATTAATATGAATCATTCAGTTCCTTTCTATATCATAGTCTGTACTTTTCCAAGTCACTTCCATCTGAGATTGCTGTAAAAAGTCATGGTCTCCACGCCACTCAGGTCAGAAAGAGAAACTTGGAGCTCTGCACAAAGGATTTGGGTATGCAGGACACAGCTAATCTCAGAGGTAAAGACACTTGACTAAATCACTATCTATGCAAAGACAATTTATTGACCACCCTTATTTCAGTAGGTGGTAAAGCAGAAAGCCTTTTCTGATTTCACAGGGCAGATCTTCCAGACCTTGACTTGCAGCCCTGACAAGATTAGCAGTAAGAGATGCACAAGGTTTATACGCCAATATAAAATTTTCATCAGGCAGACAGTAGAAGAGATATCTTCCAAATAACCTTCTTATTTCACTGTTAGAAAGGATATTTTAAAATGATCCTTATTTCAAAACCTTGGTGATATGACATTATTCATGATGGTTTTCTGGGAAGAAGATAGCAAGCCCCTACATGCAAAGATGTGACGTTTTTGAGTCACAGCAATTAGTTCAGTTATCTAACACAATACAAGTGAAAGTGAGAAAGAATGGGCCAGAACAGAAATAATCCACAACATGCCTTTCAATTCAGACAGGGAGGGAGGTCAGGGTTATAAAGATTGCATTCAACTTGTCAGCAACAGTGTTAGAGAGCATAATTTAGCAGTGACGTTCATGCCTAATGCCAAGAAAGCAGCTGGCATCCTAAAAGAAATACACTTGAATAGAACACAGTTCAAGACATTCAAGGCCTTTCTGAGAGGTGAAAACCTAGATGAAAATGCTGCCTTAAAGTATAAATGGAGGATCTGTCTAGCACTGTGCTGTTGGCATTCTGGTAAAAAAAAAAAAAACAACAACAAAACAAACAACCCACAACAAAACCCACAGTTGGAAGGTGGGAGGAGGGGATTGTATCCCTCTAAACTGTGAGTTTCAGTAATAAGGCTTCACTAAGAAAAGTGCAGCATAACTAAATTTAACATACATTCTAGAAGAGCAATCAAATCATATAGCCAGAGCTTCGGTGAATAATTCATGTGAAACCTGATGAGATAAAAGGACTGACATGAGAGAACACCATAAATAACATACTGTAAAAAGACTGAAGACCAAAGATCTAGTTTTTCATCAGCAGATATAAGGCAGCATCCCCCTTTGGAAATGCTGGTTCTTCTCTGCTTAATCTAGTCAACTTGCATTTTCACAGTTTTTAGTTGAGAAACTGACAGAAGGCAAATTTCCCAGCAGACAAATTTAGTATTGCTAACTTGCTACTAACTCTAATTCTTGCCAATTCTCTAATTTTCTCGAATTGATATTTTGCTGAACAACACAATAAATATGGGACCTTCTTACCATTCTTGGTGACTGTGAACACAACAACCTCTCCTGTTTTATCCATAACCCTCATGACACCTTTAACAATTTCTTCTCTATGGTGAACACATCTCTGCCTCCTTGTCTGAGTCTCTCTGCTTTTCTTGATCTGTTCTTCTGGGTTTGAGAAGAGAGATGAAAAGGACACACATGAACACACTGAAAGACTGAAAATCACTTTGCTTGGAAAATCCTTTCCTTTTTTTTTAATATTTCTCTTCTGCAAAAGATTAATGCAAATGAAGCAATACTTTAAAAGTAGTGATAAACACTGCAAGGAAACTAGCGGCTGCAGTATATCTGCTGCATTGCCTAAAAGCCCACCTCTGCCTCTTCCACTGCTATACAGCTGTGTTCCTCCTACCTGGGAGTTTTGCTTGTGACATTATTACTAGAACAGTCTGCTTTTTTGACTCTTTGTTCCCCTCTTTTTCTTTTCCTTTTTTTTCCCCTCCTGACCTTTGCAAGAGCACCTCCTGGGTGACCTTTATCAGTATACACCAAACTGCACAGGGACAATCTCTGTTGCTTTTCTTAATCAAAAGGATACTTATGCTAGTATAGTTTACCACAAAGCCATGGTGAGGGTAGTTGTAAAATTTCTTCAAGTTGTAGGTGTGTTATGCTATGGTGTGAACATTCTCTGAGGTACAAACTGCACTCCTTCCTGAGTATTCACCTTAGTCAACAGACTTCTGAGGGCATGTTGGGGTGGGATGCAGGTGTAGTCTGTTGTTTTCTTTTTAAAGAAATTCTCATATACATGTGATAACAAAGCATTTATGACTCCAGCAGGTTCCTTTGGTGTCAATGATCTCAAGACCAGGATGTACGGTGGCCCATTTCCACCAGTGGGAAACTGTGAACTGTGCAGGTGCAGTATACTTGCTGGATTGTTCCTGTGTTTAAAGTTAAATATACTTAGGTGCTTCACTTGACCAAAGCCAAAATGCTCAGCACTATGCAAACCCAAAGCACTTATAGCATTTAAACTAGATCCAGTTACATTATTTTCCATTAACATGTTAATTCTCCTGTAAAATGCAGATGTCAAAAAAAAAAAAAAAAAAAAAAGAGCAGTTCTGCCTCAGGTTGTCACCCCAATTTGGAGTCATGATAAATGTTGACATACATCTATTTTCTATACAGCATCTCCCCATTCCTACTTAGCTGTCAAAACCTCTTCTTCTTAGTCTGTCAAAGCCATTGCATCTTAGTAAGGATTTTCTAAAGCTGCAAAATGACCTCCCACAGCCTGTTTGGATTGCTGCGGCGAGCCAGTGTCTGGTTCACTGCAATGCAGTGGTAAGCCTCAATATCCCAAGAGATACTGGACCTTCTGAAATGCAAAATTGGCATTTGTCATTTTAGCTTCTTCTCTGTACATTGTGCCAAACAGCTCTGCAAGCCCCTCCAAGGAGAAGGGCCAGAAACTAAACTTGATTGATTAACTATTTGATTCATTAATCTGGCAGTTCCCTCAGCTGATACTTCTTTTGTCTGTGGAGTTATTTCCCAGGCTATCTATTTATAATGCATGTGATGTCCCCTACTGGTGGTTTATTTGTGGAGTATAGTGTTACAAAAAATGTATTAGAAGCAGACAATATTAATCCTAGATGTCCTGGTTGTCTCTGTTTCTCTTGCCTGCAGGCACTGATTCATTAAAACTCAATCCAAAAAACAACCTTGGATTTCAAATAAGTAACTGAGGTCAGAAATTTGGCATGAAGTGCTTAAACCAATAGTGGAGGAAATTACTTTATTACAGAGTTAGGCTGATATTTTCAGAGGCAAGAATAACTCCCATTAACATTGTTGGCAATCATGCAGCCTAATCCCAAGCACATAACTTAGAAAACTTCCCCCTGTGTGGGCAAGTGTTGTCAATGAGTTCCTAAATTTATAGAAGCCTCAAAAGCCCATAGTCTCTATGGTTTGTTGTTACAGACTATAGTTAACTCCCAAAGGTGGGACTCCAGCATAGCAGCAAGCAGCATTTTTACTAGGCCAACAACATTCAGCTAGGAAACATTAACATGTGTGTATTATACACTCTTACTTTTACACGTAATTTTCATGGTTCTTTTTTAGCTGTATTCCCAATTGTGCGTCGGAAGCACCATTGGTCTAATCTCTACTGACAAAGAAAACATGCAGTGGATTAGGCAGTAGTAATTATTACCAAGTACAGGGCCCCTGCTGTTAAATGAAAATGACAAGCTCATCATGAGCTCTGTTTCTGACTTTCAGCCTCTTTACTTCATTATTCTCCAAGAAGGAAAGTTGGCAAGTCACCACTCTGCCCTGAGAACAGAGTGACAACATAACAAGAAAAATCAAGGCTTAGATAATGATTTTACTTCCAGCAAAATATCTTCTTGGTTAGTATTTTCTGTTTGTAACTTTCAAGAACAGTATAGAAATTACTTATAAAATAGTATCAACAACACTGACAAGTTGCCATGACCTGTAAGGCTGTGTTATAACATCTATTCTCTATACCTCAAAAAATCTGTGTGAAATCTAAATGCAAGTCAAGTTCATAGTACTGCCACGTCTTAGAGTTCATGAAGCAGAAGTTCCTTATGGAACAATTTTGTTCTTGAATAATGGGAAGTTGCAAATACTGTTAACATGCCAGAAAGAGAAGAAGCTGGAGCAATAACCTAACATCTGGATATATCCTGAGGAAGTTCCTGTTTCTCAAGGAGGTGAGGGTATTAGTTTCTTTACTTTTTTGGTATTGCGATTGCTATTAAACCTCATTGGATAACATTCAGCCCCTCACTCTCCCCACCTTCACAAAGACAGAGCTTCCAAGCTGTCTGTCGAGAAATCTTGAGTCAGAGAAACTGGCAGCTCCTCTGCATTTACTGTCTTCTGGTTTTGAGACCTCAATCGGTACGCATTCATATGTAGCTACACAAGGTATATTCCAGTGGCTCCTGAAACACTGGTCTGCTTGTTGCTGGCAGACAGCCCTTGTATTCAATTACCATAATTTCTTCCTGGGAGGGAAAATATGGCAGAAAGACAGTACTGTGTGCAAAGTGAATGAATGACTTAAATAAATAAATAAAATGCACAGAACAGTCTTCTGAAACTATCGCCTTCCTCTGTCCTGGTTCAAGAATAAGACTATTTGAGCCATGAATAATGGATGTGCCCCATCTACTATCCAGCAACATGGTTGCACTCATTTGGCATTTTAATGTGAAGACTAACACAAAGATATCATAACCAGGAGTGCTCAGAATCCCAGTTACCTCCACGGGGTTACTGCTCACTGATAATGTCCAGGTGGCACCTAGGCACCTTTTTGGGGGCTGATGTTAAATCAGTCCTGAAGCTGTGTCTCCTCCCTTTAGTTGGTGTTTTGAGAAGGAAGAGGCAATAGCTACAAGGAGCTGATAAAATCTGATAGGAGCAGATCTGGTATGGACTACAGAGTAAATACCAAATGATATGGTGACATTAAGCAGGAGTGGAGACTTACAGGGCTCAATCCAGTCTGTGAATGAGAGTAGTGGTGTGGTGTTGTCTGGGTTTGGCCAGGATAACAGAAAGGCTATTTGATCTTGATAGAGTGAAAGACAAATATTTGGAGTAAGATAATATTTGAGAAAGGCAAATAAGGTGTGGATGGTGAGTTATGCGTGAAAGAAGATAGGAAATCTGTGTAAGTCATTCAGGACAGGTGGGTAGGCCAGAGAAAGTGGAAAAAGCAGTTACCAGTTGACAGCTGAGAGGACAGAAAAGGTAAAATAGTGGGAGGCAAGAGGCCAAGTGGAAGTCTTCATAGGGAATGGAATGTGAGGATTCAGGAGCTTCCAGTATTTTTAAATTTATTTGGAGTAAAAAGGTAAAAGTGGACACAGCAGGAAGACATTATTGTGGCTGATCAAGCTACCTTCCAGCAACTTTTTTGATAAAAAGATATACATGACTCTAATAATGTCTATTTTTTTTTCTTCATTTAGAGATAATTTTTCACATTGGTATTCCAAAGAAATGACATTTTTTAAGATTCTGGGAAATACAGAAAGCTCATTTTTTTAATCCACTTATTTTTGTACTGGACTTCAGCTGTGCTGTTCTAGAGAGGACGTAATATATTTAGAAAGGTACTCTTCCTTTCTAAAACTTCTGAAATTCTCTTATTATAAATTCTTCTTTACTTTGATAGCTTCATCCTATAGAGAGGCCACTTCAGAAAGAACTGTATAACCAAAGGAAGTCAGTTCTCTGCCATGAAGGTTAGAGGAAATATTTACCATATACCTGTGGCAAAGAAAGTACTGCTTTAGTTATACTGCTTTTATTTTTTTTTTTTTTTTTACTTTTTGTCAGTGCACAGTTTTGATTTTAAAATAGCAGAATCTCTTATTCCTGTGCTTCAGCTTTGTTATGTGTACCAAGAAAGGAGGTGATGTGAAAAGACTGCTCTAGACTGAATACATAGCCCTGCTTGTGACAATTGACCAGCTTCTTCCTGGCAAGCCCAGTCCTCTCTGTATTAATTTCAAAGTTGATAAGTGCAAACTGCCTTAAACTGGTAAAAAATACATTCCTGGTAAAAGGCAAAAAAAGAAATGAATTTCCTCCTGAAAGTTGAGGTTGGTGATGAACAGTATCACAGTATGTGTAATTTTCAGAGAATCAGAATGGCTAAGGTTGGAAGGTGCCTTTGGAGGTCATTTGATTCAACCCCTCTGCTCAAGTGGGAGCATCTACAGCCAGCTGTTCAGGACCATGTCCAGACAGCTTTTGAATATCCCCAGGAATGAAAATATTTCAGAAACTTTTGAGTTTCTGAAAGTGCTCCTCCCATTCCCCTTTATTTTGGTTACTGAAAGAGCAGACTGTGCAGTAACATGTCCAATGAATCACTTGGAACTCACAAGCACACTGAAAAGCTTTGGTGTGAGCATGTGTTCACCCCATCAATCTGGGTTTTGTTCCACAGCAGTATACAGCAAGCCAAGGCCACAGGCCTGCCTGTGTCCCCCTGAGCCTTCAAAAAGAGTTTTTCTGTTGACTCAGCTCCATGAACTAGCTCACTGTCAGAACAGAGAAACACTAGCATAGGTGAGAAGGAGGTAGTGAAACTGTATGGTCAAGGCAGAGAAGAGAGGGAGAGAGGACTGTAGAAGTTGCCTTTGAGTATGACTTAACAGTCCCGCACATTTGACAGAATGGGGAGAATTGAAATACTAAGGAAAAAGATGAAGTATAGATTATTCTCATCTTGGAATGTGCTGATGAAGAGCTGATTCCTGTCTTGGTCCACAAAGAACCTCTGGCATGTAAACAAGTCAAATGTGAAAGTGTCTTTATTGAATTTTAAAAATAGTCTATTGCAATGGCAGGGTAAGGTAGAATGCAATATAAATAATAGTGGCAATCATATTGATAGTGAAGTCTTTCCTATTCAAACTTACTGTTTTCTTTGGTTAATACCCTTAGGATTTTATTGTAAGAGGTTAGGTACTTTTCTTCATAAATAGTGGACAAAATGAAGTTGAAGTATCTTTTCTCATTCTGTGTCATGCTCAGCTAGCAGAGTCAAACATAGCAACTGCAGTGATTTCAGAAGTAATGAATTATGTTGATAATGTGAGTGAGTAAACATTGTGAGAATATAAAAACGAATTAGATTGAAGTGATTGTTGTATTTGCTGTTTCAGCTGTTTTGGATTTTATCAGGAGAAATTTATGTATCTCTTCTCTTGTGCCATGTGTATTCTGAGTTCTTTCGCCACCTGTTATTTCTTTGGTGAAACATCATTATTTCAACCACATCACTTTTCAGTGTAGAACTCCACATAAGCAATAATTTGTGAAGGATTACTTTATCATCTTACACTATAATTGCCTGATGAAAAAAAAACCCCAAGACTTACAGTAAGGTAATGTATACTGGTAATAGCAAATTGACTCTACACGCACAGTATCAAGCCTGCTGTATTTGCAGCAAAAAAAATACCGTTTCAGTAACTGTACGTCAAAGAGCAATAACCCATCTGCAGATAAGCATTTCCTTTAAGCTGTGTCTTGTACATGAAGATTTCCTCCAAAAACTGGTAGTAAAAATAAAATTTGTAACTTCCATTAATTATGCTTTAGGGTAAATGGGCTATTTTGAACCAAAGTAACTAATGGAACTTATTATAGTTAACATACCAATTGCATAACTGTCTTTGCATCCGCTTGTATTACCAGATCCTTTATAAATCCTGAGCTTGAATCATCCAAGCTGTTTTTCACTGTGTGCCTGACCAAGGGGAAGGTGTACAACCTTATTCATATAAGGAAAAGAGGTAGAATAATCACACACTAATCTCTCTACCTATACCATTTTAAACCTCTCTGGTACAACCTACCTGCAGTGAACTGAAGCTGACAGCACACCAGTAGTGTTCAATCCTGCACAAGTGCTGCATTGCTATAGCTGGAGAAAAAACACCAGTTTATACATAATTTGTGTAAATATAGGGACTGATAGAAATATAAAAAAGGAGCATGCAGTAAAGCTTGTGCATGCAACTGGAAAGCGTATGTGTAGGCTCTGGTCCTCTCATCAGCTCTCCATACATCACAGTGAAACACTGATGCAACATATGATGCGCTGGTTTGTGGTTTTGTCTTCCATGAAGTTAAACTCTCTCTAAGAAGGTTAGTGTAATTTCCGCTTGTGTGGTGCTACAATGTATTGAGCATTTCCTCTCCATGGGGTGATCTTTCTTTTTCCTTTAGCTATGCACTTCCTCATACTGGCATCCTGACATCATAGGTATTAGGTAGACCTGATTTAAGCCTTCAAAATGAATTAATTAAATTAATAAAGAAAAATGATATTTACCTTAGTTGTGCCAAGCACGAGGAGCAGGGACCTGACAAGGTTCAGGACTCTGCTGCTAGAAGGGCCAAAGGGGAAAGTTAACAAGAAAGATAGGCTACTGAAAGTTGGGCTAGCTGCTTGTGACGTTTGTGGAGGAATGAGGGCAGCGTGGAGATTTGTGCTTCTTGGGAATTCCCCCCCCCCACCAAAAGTCACAACCCATATAATCCAAACTCCACATGGCAGGTACAAGCCTGGCTTTTTTGGGGACTTGGCATAAGCAAAGAGGCAGTGGAGTCATGGCTGCTCCAGTCTGCTGACATAGTTTTAAGCCTAGGTCTAATATTCTAGTGTCACAGTTCTGTTGATAAGAACACCCTTTTTGTATTTCTTTATGCCTTCGAGACCTTTGGTGATCTGCTGGTCTCCTTGGCCAGATCCTCAAAGACATTTATATGCCACCTTGCTTTTAACTCATTGATCATTAGATACCTAGATGCAAGCTGGGCACACAAATATATCTAGGGACTGAGTGCATGTTTCCTTTGCTGAGTACCCTTTGTGGGGTGTCCTTTTCAAGTGTTCTCTGCCTTTCCTTACTTTCTTTGCCATGGTGCAGGCTTTAGCTATGTATTATGCCGCAGTGTTTGCGCATTTCAGAGAGCCCTAGGGAATTTTATTGCAAGGTCTGTTATGGTGAAATACAAATTGAGCATAAAGCATTTTTCCTATTGACTTCACTTAGATTTATGTTAGGTCAAGGAGCTGGATGCTGTTGTGGGTGGGATATATAAGGACACAGAGTTATGCAAATTCCTGCATTTGGGTAACGAGAAAGTAAGGGATGATTCTTTGAGGTAGTTACCTGCTGCTTATGAGTGATGTGAAAGAAGCTCTGTGTTCAGCCTGATGCTGTACTGGATACCTGGAAAATTCCAGCTGGGCTAGGTGATCACTTCTAGTTTCTGAATATGTGTACGTAAGGTGTGTCAGGAGAACAATTTCACTTGAAACTGTATCACCTGACATCAGTGGGTGTCCCAGCTTTCATCCAAACGATTTAGGGATATCAAATGTTTTGAAGAAAGATCCTTCAATTCAGGGTTTAATTCCCCCTGTTGGTTTCTCTTAGCCTAGGCTAGGGGAAAGGGCTGGATTTGTGGCATGTAACAATGCATCTGTGAAATCTGGATTTCCTTAATGGAGTGGTCCAGGCCTAAGTGCGCTGTCCAGGAAGAGAAATTGAGGGCAAATGGAAAAAAAGATGGGAAACATACTTTCTGTGGCTAGCCAGTGGAGAGAGGCAGGTCATTTGGCCACAAAAGGGGTAACTGATTAAAATCCTGTGACTGTGTTCTACTAGTAACTGGACAAAATAGCACATTCTGGAATTAAACTCTACTTTCATGATTCCATTTTGCAGGGAGGCTGACAATTTTTTATTGGAATAGGTGATCAGTAACTGTAATTCTTTACAGATACAAAACTGTCTGAAATTTTGAATGAAATTTTAAACATTTGTAAAGCTGTTCATGTTACAAACAAGTATTGTTACAGTGAAACTGAAGCAAACAAGCAAATGAAATAACTCTCTTGCTTCTAAGCATTCAGATTTTGATTGGCATGTCTGAACTTTTTATACTCTAAGGATTAAAGTTTCTTCTTTGGGACCAGCTAATCCTTTCTTCAAAGAATAGCAAATGGACTATAGCTTAAATATGAACAAGAAAAAGAAAAGGAGAAAGAAGAAATGAAAATAAGCCTCAGAAATCAAGCAAAGTCTCTGGCTTCTATTATCTCTCTCTCCCCTTCTCCCTCCATACTTTCTCACTCTGCCACTTGACTGTATCATACTGTGTTGCTGGTTGCTGAGGTGCTACTTCACCTTCTGCAATGTTGCTTGATCTTTGATTTCCTGTGAAGCACAATGAATCTTACATTAGAGTGTGCAGAGTCAGGTGGTGCACCATCTGTTCCCAAGCTCCAATACCACTGAGTAACAGAGAGCAACAGAAAGCAACAGCTACACCAGTTTCATCAGAATATTCATATTCATGCCGTAACAAACAAGCAGATGACTGTTTTCAAGCACAGAAAATCATTTTAGTTTTCCAACAGTTACCTATTAAATCTAGCATGTTGAGGGTTTCATTTTTTTATTTCATTAAAATATGTTTAATACTAATTAATGTGGCTCAGTCATAATATATGTTAACCAATTCATACTACTTAGGTAATTTGATGTTATGGAGACCATGTGACATGGACTGCACAGTAGCATTAATTTAATAGCATCTGTTCATGTACTAACCAAAAGATAGCTGGAAGAGCGGCAAAACTCTGGTGAACATAGTGAAGTGCAGGTAATGCAGAAGATCAGTGGATCCCTAGCCACCAACCTATGAGAGGAAGTTTTTTACAATGTACACTAACATTCTGTTAAGAAAGCATTATGTGTACCTGTCTTGCCATTAGAAATCTCTATGCTCTCTTACTAAACATTGATTACAAATCACAGGCTACAGCTATTTTAACTAGATGCTTTCTTAACTGCAGTTTAATCAGACAAAAAAATAGAAATACCTTGAGTGCCTTAGAATACGCTTATTGGTGGAGAATAATTCAGCCATAGAGTCAAAGTTGCTAAGACATATGCTTCCAATTCTTCAGTGTTCCTTTCCATATTAGTGCTAGAACAGCTTAAGCCAGAGTTACATGAGCCCAAAATTGCTTTAACTACTTTGCTAAACATAGTGCTTATTGTAGAAGAAACCAGACGAAAGATTTATCACATTTTTAGAAACCATTTAAGAAGCTTCATTGATCTTCCTGCACTTTAACTTTCAAACATGCTTGTTTAGAAGCACTATACTACAAGGAGAATATAAGTGTTCAAAAAAACCTGCTTCTGCCAAGAAATGAGGAAATCAGGGAAAGAAAGAGATTTGTTTGATACTGGTATATCAGTACCCTCTTTAATGCACTACGTCTCTCAATATGCAACACTCACAATAAAGTTATCTATCTTATGGATAGGTTTACCTATTCCAAACTGTGCTCATGATTTGATGAATGATCTTGAGAAAGTTACTAAATACAATAGTTTATTCAGATATGAATAAGGGCAATGATGATGATTTTGCATATATGGGATTTTCGACTCAGAAATGTTCACGCATTTTAAAATGATGATTTTCTTCATAACTTCCTTGGAAGATTGCAAATGTCTAACTGGCAGCCACATATAGAGTTGTATAATCATGTAGCACAAGAGTATACTAATATTTGTATTATTTTACATATATACATATGCATGTATGTGCTATATGGATTATATATAATGTACATAAATGTAGCTATATAGATAGACAAACATACAAAAATCCTGCCCTTCTCATAAAATAGGGTAACTACATGGTTGTAAAACATTCAAAGATGTCTGCATCAAAGATATTGTACTAGAACAAAAATAAAATCCTGCCTGAAAACAATGCTGATCCTCTCACTGTGGCAAACAGAACAATAGTCAAATGACTTAAAAAGCTGACACAAACAAAGTCTTTGGACTTGGCAAATGTTAGAAGCAAAATTGATTTTGCATTGTCTGAATTTGGAATGACTGATGTTGAATTCTAGCTGTTGCTGCGCAGAGGAGCTAAGACTTTTGGCAGACTGGGATAAACATAGGATATGAAAGTAAAATGCAGTAGGAAAAAACCCAGTTAAATTAGACATGACTTCTGATGAAATTAGACATGACTTCAGCCTGGGCAGAGTTTAATGCCCAGCTGGCTCAGCCCTACACTTCACGTCTAATCAGAACAATCAATTAAAAGATTCCTCATTGCTTAATGTGCAGGTATGTCCTAGATCAATGAGACTTAGAAGTCCTACAATCAGATGTCCTAAGCTTTTAACCTTTGGTAATTGAGCTGTAAGAGGTGCTTCCTTCTCATGCTTCTCCTTGAAGCCTTCGGGAACCTGTGTCAGTTTATTCAAATTGTTTATCTGAATGTAAGAGAGTCTGACCTAAACAGCAGTATTTCCATTGAACTCATTGGATTTGACTGCACTGTTGCTGCTTGGGGTCAGACCCCTTTGAACCAATGTAAACACCCAGGTCTCATGTATGTCAGAAAAAAGCAGCCAGACAGAGATCAAGCTGTTAATAGGAGAGTAGGTCCAATGTTTTTCACAAGCTTGTGTAGCAGTGTCTATGAATATAAAGCACAATGTAGGGAAAATTGAGCTACCTTTACAGGAGGAATTAAGAGCAGTCCAGCTGCAATTTTTCAAGTTGCATCCTGGTGAATTTATTTTGCTCTGAAAAGCAAATGAGGGATGTTTACTTAATCTGGCTCTCCTACAGCTATAGCATGTGACAGAACTAAGAACTGGGGGCAAAATATTGCTATATCAAGGTGAAAGGAGCCTTATTTCTGTTCTTTGTATGTCATGACAGCTTTAGGATGGCTAAGGATGCTTGTCGTGGGTGAAGAGCAGGACACCACACCCTCCCCACTCCATTCGCACTTCTGTGCATGTAGGCTCACTAAGCAGTTCAGTTGAGGCCAAGTTTTGAGCTGATCCTGCTTATATCCATTTAGATATGAGTAGCATTTTTTGATGAACATAATGTTTACTAGGATGGTTAATGTTTTCCAATAGCTAGTCTCACAATCAATCAGTTTAAGGTTAACTGAATGTTTAAAATAAGATTGGAAGGGGTGTGTGAAGCTGAACAGGAGCCTGGAAGTTGAAAAAGTAGTCTTGAGGGTGGAAAAGAGATTATCCTTCAGTTATTCTAAGTGCTGTGGGATGTCACTCTTCAAGGAATTCCTGGGATCGTATCATACCTGCACTTGCAATGGCCTGGCCTGAACTGGGATGCAGATGTGTCTGGGGAAGAGCTATGTACAAAGTCCAGCCAATTTGAGGATACTGGCACTGGAGGCAGCAGAAAGTGAGTATATTCTTCTAGGAGAATTGGACAGAGTGGGGAGGGGTGGTGTGAGATTGGACTTGATGTATGTATCTGTTCGGATTTTAAACTTCAACCGTATGATTGTTTTTCTCTGCTGTTTCTAAAAATTTGATTATCTATTGCAATGCAAGCCTAAATTAAAATTAATGATGACCCAGTGACTTGAACAGGTGATGGCTCTAAATTTCAGGGAGCTGAATTTGCCTGTGTTCACGTTTCCTTCAATTACAATGACAGTGGTTTTAATTTAGACTAATATTATCTGGTACATATTTATCTTTCTGCTGCCAACTAGGAGAACCATGAGGGATTGTGACATAATTGGTAGAGATAATTTCCAAAATGCCAGAAGTGAGTAAAGTTGCAGGCAATCCCTTCTCGAATTTACTTGCCAATTTCAGTTTTTTTTCTAAAATGTGTTATGGTTCCCATTTGTCTAATATTTATGAAAAAATACAAAGTACTTCTCAGTAGCTATGCTCTGAATTAATCAAATTTCACTATTATACCTGTTTATGACTTCATTAATTAATTAACATTAATTAATAATTTTAAATATGTTTATATTTATTATTTTGTAAGTGTATTCATGTATTAAAGGCAATTTATTAAAGAAAGTGACAGTGAAACATGTTAAGACTCACATACCATTGAAATAGATGTTGCCCATCTGCCTCTTAAATATACTGTAGAAACTTGCAGTGATAGATGTAACCTGAAATTATCCCGCAGCTGAAAAGCTGTCATGTAACAGATTTCAGAGGGTTGCCTGATACAAAATGTTAGCAATCTCTATCGCTACATACCAGGCTCTAAGCCCTAGCTGAGATTTCACCAGAGTGGACGTGTTCGGTTTGAAACACCAGAATGATACTAAATTACTGTTTAACTTATATTTTCTTTTATTCCAGCTGCCTCAAAGATCAGTCCTGCTCATTGTGAGATTTCTGACTGTAGAAATACATGCTAGAATCTATGCACTATTAATACATTAATACAAACATAGGGTGACAAATAGTTTCTCGTTGCCAAGAACAGTAGAAAAAAATTTACATACTTATTTTGGCCAGACTAAATCAAATATTTGAGATAACCCTCATATTTTGGAAGGTAAAGTCACATCAATTGTTCAATCTGCTACAAATTACCACTTTAAAATTATAACCTGATTTTGTTCTCTACCACCTGTGCTTAAGGAGAAAGTGCATCGATATTCAAGCCCGGTTGTGAATATGTATCAGTCAAAAATTTTATACACAGTTGACAAAAAATGTTATTTGTCAAGATATATTTCCTATAACTAGTTTCATTTGCATCAGCTTCAGACAGTATATGCAGAGCTGACACTGAGATTTTGTTTTTCCTGACTGAAAATTGGCAGGTGGAAAAAAAAAGGAAAAAACCTCCCAGTAGATATTACAAAAATCCTAATTGGGTGGTGTTCATTTTGCTGAAGAAAATTCTTGCTGCATTTGAAAGACAGCTGATCTTGACTTTTTTTAAACATGTCATATCATCTTTTGAGAAACCACAACATGTCTTGCATATGATATTTAAGTATAATAAGTATAATGCTGCTTTACTGGGAGTTGAGTTATAGCAGCATTGTGTAATCTATTGGCAATGCTTAATAACTTCTCAGCTATGTCTAATTCTTATGCCTTCACATGTGGGTGGTAGCTTACCCATCAGCAAAAAGGCTACCATATGAGGTAACATGCTTTGTTGCTTAAAGTGCCTCAAGATACGTTAGGCTATTTGAACCTAGTCTGATTTTATTAACTGCTTATTGTCATTGAATAGAAAGTGTGTGCTTTTAAAAAAGTGAAATATTCAGATGCCTTTTGGCCCTTTCATGTATTTGTAGGTGACATTTGACAAATAACTGATTTTCACTGAACTTGCCTGATTTATTTTAATGGCTCAGGAATGCAAACAAGCACTTGCAGTGTTGAATACGAAAAAGGACAAAGAAAAATTATTTTTTCACCACTTGTTAAAAAGTTACAAAAATGCTTTAGATCTGGGTAAATCCAATAATTGTATAACTTGAAAAATTCCTTGAATATGAGCATAATTTGGAGTTCAAAGAGGGGAACAAGGACTTCAATCTCCTGTTCCTATCAGCAGCTGAGCTGAATGCTATAGTGAACTGGGAATGGCAGATCCTTCATGTTTAGTATTCATGGAATAATGGAAAGAAAAGATTGGGCAAACTCTTTAACTTGGCAGTGGTTTTGTGAACTTCCCCTCTGGTTTTCAGGAATACTGACATTATTTGCTCTTCCTTTTAAGTGGAATGACCTAAGAGTCCTATATATTTGTGTGTACGTAAGTATTTTGTTCAATATAAACCAGACATAATGTAAGACTTCACAGTATGATTTCCCAGATTTTGTATGGCCAGTAAAAAATCTTGCTTTCCATTTCAACTCTTTACTCAGCTCTTGGCACCTCTATACATCACCACCACCACCACCAAAAGGAAACACTCTTCCTCTCAAACACAGGTAAAGTGGTACCATTTCTCTACTTGTCTTCCTGTTTTATGCTATGCCTTCTAGATCAGTAAGAAAGTCCATTTTTGTGCGAAAAACCAACCATCTACAGGTTTCCACAAGTGTTAGCCAGAAGTGTGTAGGAAATTTGCACCACAGGATACAAACCCACCAAGATTCACAGACAGGGAAAGTAATATCAAAATTTCATAGTAGCTGAAAAAATAGTGCTGGATTTTTCAGGAATAGTGTATTATTGCAGGTCAGTATTTCCTAAATTCATGAGCTTTTAACATCTCCGTATACGCAGCTATACTCTGCCCAATGATGTATTTTTTGTTCTTTGCAGACAATGTTTAATTGGAAAGTTGTTAATAAATCCTCACATTTTATCTCATCAAAGAAAGACATAGTGTGTGTAAATATTCATTACCACTTCATGTTTAAAACCACTTTGATAAATTAACTTCATAACCTTTAGAGAACAGGAAGAGACAGGAAGCCTGGATGTAACTGAGACAGTGCAAAAAAAAAAATGGAATAAAAAAAATGTAACTCAACCCAGTTATTCAAGAACGTGCTTAGAAAGATTTTGATTGTGTCTATTAGTAGACAGGAGGTTCACATCAGCTCTCTTAGAGGAGAAGATGAATTATCTCCTTGAGCTGCCAATCTCATTCTTCTGTCTGTAGGAGTAGCTTTGGCCACCGCCTTAATGTAACATTAAAGTCACTGTGAATCTAACTCCTGTGGATATTTAATAACTACAAATAATGGCACACCGCAGGAAAGTTGAGTTGTCCTAGACAAGCAGCAGATAATATCTGTCTGCTACCCACTCCTTACACTTGCATATAAAGCACTAGTCATCTAAGACTTTAATGACAGCATGTCTTAGTCCAAATTTGACAGCGCAGGCTGGTCTTATGTAAAATGCTGTTATGATCATTTTCTTAACTCATTTCTTCAGTCCTTTCAAGGATCAGATTAGTCCTTTCCCTGCAACTTTTCCCACATTTGTTGTGGGAGGTCTGCACTGCTTGCTTTCACTCTTAAGGTCCTCCAGAGCTTGTCTCTACCCCTCTATATTCTCCTTATTGACACCTAAGTTTTCACTATTCACTTCTTGTTTCTTCAATCACTTTTGTGCTTTCTCTCCCTCTGTTCTTCACTCTGTGGAAAAACTCCCTGTAACCACATACACACTTTATCATCCTCCTTTCACTCCTTCCTTAAAAAACTTTTCTTTTGGGCCATATAACTTAGCAAACAGCTGAGAACAATTATGATGTGAATGTGCTTTGACCTCTATCAATCTTAGTGACCAATATTGTCTCTTTTTTCCTTGCATTCTCCCATATGTCTGTATCTATCTGTTGTCTCTTATCGTGCATTTTAGCCACGTCTCCATAATATTTACAAAGCTAGATGCAGAATAGAGAGAAAATACCTGAAATAATTCTGAATTGAATGGTTTGATCATGAGCGGAAGTTTTATGTACCGTATAGACATGTCCTTATATTATAAGCTCACTGAAGCAGAGACTGCAGGAGTAGTATCACTTTGGTTTGTAAATAGGTCTCCTAAGAACAAAGACAATGCAAATAATTACTAATAATGCCAACAAAAAAAAACCCGTCCTGTTACCAGAGAAGCTGATTAGAAGCTGAAGTGAAAGTAGGGGTCTTGTCTGCATGAAGTGTTGAGAAACAAGCAAATAAAATGTCCTGTATCACTTTGTACCAGACCTCTTCAAGGTTTGCTTGTGCTAATGCTTAACAGCATATGCACATCATGCAATTTCTTCTGGTTTAATTAGAGATCTGTGAGGAGTGAATTCTCTGGAGATAAAATCTTCTGCTTATCCTATACACTAATTATCTGCTTTTTCTTTGAACAGATATTTGAAATTAGAATCTACTGTTCTTGAATAGGAAAAAGAGTTATTCTGACCTTTGTGACATAATGCATAGCAAATGAATATAGAGAATGTGATGAAATGTAGTTACATCACTCTTTGGACTGCTCAGATACACAACACACAAATAGAAAAAAATATATGATGAATCTTGAGAGATTGCTACCTTGTTTTTAAAAAAGCAGTAATAGAAATTTAATTGCAAACCACTAGATGCTGTTATTCACAAACCGGTGAGGTTTGCTTGGCTAGATTGGTTCATGTGTTTTATTGCTGAAAGAGTTGCCAATTGTTTTACAACAGAGTGGGGCATTATTGTTCCTCTCTATTTCAGCATTGTATGAGAAATACTTCAGGTGATGATGCACCTTAAAAGAACTCTTACAAAAGTTAAGGAGGTTGAAAGACAAAAATAATTTGAGCAACATGTAAAAAGAATGGTCAATATTAGAAAGAAGATGGTACTGACAAAGTAACAATGATTAGCAGCAGCTGGGCGCTACTGTTCAGCTGTTATCTGTCCATTTTGGAGATGTTAATGTTTTGACATTTTCCTTCAGAATGCTACTGGATGAACCAGGTTTGACTGTTGCTATAAGAAATACATTTACAGGGATCCTTGCTGAAGTGTAACAGGTAGGACTACGATATTGCATTATAAATTCTTTTTCTGAGGATATCAAAAAAAGATAGTACAAACTGTGACCATTCACCACTTTGCTGTGTGGTCAAATTGCAGTCAGACTAATCACCCTGCTGCTCAGCATAGGCTGTAAAAGCTGTGTTTGCTTTGCCCTCAGCCACATGCTGCTCAGCTGTGCACAGCATCAAGGGGGGTGTCAGGAAGCAGGCACCCCTCAGGCTTGGTGATGGGAGCAGCACCTGGAGCTGCTAATTTGATGGCCCCTCAGGCTAAGAAGGGCATGGTCCCCCTTCACCCTCCTAGGGGAATGCCTCTAAACGCTAAGCTATTACATGAGGTTCCTCCTTTGGATTTATTTTTGAAATAAAACAAAGAGGTATGCTCATAGAGCAATTGCTAAGCTTCCCTCCAGAGAGGATTTGGGACTAAGTTTCCCAAGTAGAAAGGGAGTGTCTGCTGATAGCCTGGATCTGGGAAGGGAATCGAAATTCTAGAGAAGAGAAGGGATTTCAGACATGATTGGCATTTCCTATTAGCTAGACAGAGAAGATTCTCAGCTTGTTAGGAAACTTCCCTTCGCTAAATGATTTTTTCTGGGAGCATCTTTTGGAGGTGCCTTACTTTTCACCTAAATGGTTCTGAGAACTTAGTCATCTAAGTCAGTCTCCAGCTGAGGGGTTAGAGCTATCTGGTACTAGCAATAGCATGAATAGCAGCAACAGATTTTTGCCTGGGTCATGTTCTCTACCTTCACTTTGATCTATTAATTATCTTAGATCTGATAAAATATGACATTTCAAAGGGCTCAGGAAGAGGGCATTAGGATAAAGGCAACTTTTAACCTTATTATTAGACAGTGTCAGGCTAACAACTGAACTCTTAACGTGGCAGTCACCGACTTCATAAATTTCTGACCTTTCCTCAATACTGGAGCACTTGTTTAAACCAGGCAGAGGACCAAAACTGTAATTTCATGTGTAACAAATCTCCAAACAGAGGCCTTGAACAAGTTTTGTGTCAATGTGACTTCCTGGACTTCCAAGGAGTTATTTTTGATGCATACTGGTCAGATGGGATCTAGATCAGGCCTGTAGTACAGCAGACAGCTCAGTTTGCTACCCCCACTTCTTTGTGTTCAAGTCTTTGTTGTAAAGTTACTGTATTTATGAGGAAGGCATAAATAAAATACTGGCTAATACAGAGAAAGTACTAAAGAAGGAATATTTTTGTATATATGTATAAAGTTTTATACATACATAAAATATATATGTATAAAACAAAATAGACTTGGTCACTTGAATAAATCCCATGATACTTTTATAGAAGTAGGAGCACTAACTACAACATCCCAGGAGATTTTAATTCCTTAGTCTTTCCATATAAATGATCTTGCACTTGGAAGTTAGAATTGCTCTTGCCTGCACCTGGAGCCAGGCAGAACTCCTAGTAGCCCCCATCAGGCAGACTGAATTTTCAAGGATGCTAGTTCGCATCATTGGCATATTTGGATATCATAGCTCCCAATGAATGGGGACAGTTACTGACATTTGTACAGACAAGGCCACTTTGTCTGAGAAAACATAGATGTCTAAATTGAAAAGAGGAATCAGAGTCTACTTTCCATCACTGCCTAACTCTGATGGTCAGAATGAAAACAGATAAGTGGGACAGCAAATCTTTAGCTTATTGATTAAGTACACCAGCACGGTGAGTGTAGATCTGGGGTTTGATTTGTGTTCACTGGACTGTTTATCTCCTGTTACATTCAGTGGTCTGGGTGAATAACAAACAAACAGACTAATGAGACCAGACTGTGAGAGCAGGACCCTGGTCTTCTGCTTAGATAAGCACCATCAGAATGTGCTGAGCACTAATGCTGCCCTGCAGACCCCAGTTTCTTGTCCAGCCCTGCGGCTACTGAGGGCAGTACAGCTGCTGGGGTGTCTCAGTACCTTTGTGACTCTTTTACTCTGCTGGATTCTTTCTGCTGGAGGTAATGATGAACACTTGAACCCCTCAAAGATTGCCGAGGGAAATGAAACACAATTTCATTGACTTACAGGCAGGACTGTTACGAAAAAGGTGTGCTGTGCTGTAAGATTGGACAGACATCTCAGTAGTTTTGTACTAACCAGAAGGGCAGCTCTGAGGGCTGCTGTGACCTGGCAGGGCCTGGCCTCCTGATCTTGATAGGTTCTGAAATAAAGCTTGGAAAATTTGAGCCACACCCTTGCACCCAATTCATGGTTCCTTACTGAGTTTGCAGGAGCATACGCCCCTGCCTTGTAAACCACCTGCCTGTCTTCAGAAATGATTCAGGGAGCTGGGCATTTGCATATGTGCTCTGGCTTACCCTCCTGGACTGAAGTGGCATCTTCTTATCGGTGAAATCCTTATGTTTAATTTATTATTGTGGTCTTGAGTATCACATGGTGTTAAATCTGAGGCTGCCTCTACTTTTCAGTTGGGGATCTAGAAAGCTAAGCCCTAGAATAATATTTCATCTTCCTGCTGGAAATGGTATAGCCCATAATAAGCTTAGGCTAATTTGCCTTGTCTAGTTTACCTGGCGTTTGTACCACATTGCCTTAAGCTATGTAAAGGTATCCCTATATCAGTCTGATAGTTATAGCAGAAGGTACTTAATCATGGAATTCTCCACAGACTTAACTAACTCAATCTGGAATAGCAGATGTATCATGAATGACTATTTTTGTCACAACATTTCTGATTGAAAGATTCAAGTTTCAGATCACTTTTTGTGATTCTGGCCTAGCTACTCTTACAAAAAATACTTTGAAAGAGAACCTTTTTTATCACAGAACAAACTTCGGAAGTGGAAAAATATAAGAAAAGCTTGACAAACAAAAAATGTTGGCTCTTTGATATCCTTGATTAGAAATCCTGTAATTTAAAAAATTAGCCAGAATCAGCCTGGGTATCATGTCAGTTATCATGATACTGGCAGCAATCATTGGGAATACATCTAAATATCTTTCTCTCTCATTGTCATTCATTTGGGTACCTATTCATGCATAACATGATAGCCCTGGGGTGCAATTAATTTTAGCATCTACAGAACTCAGTATGATAAAAAGCATTGGAAGTGTCATGTGCTTAACTGAAGGTTGTATGATATCAACTTTATTGAGGAAAAAAAAAAGGAAATTAGGCATTGACAACAATTTATTAATTAACTTAATAATTAACTGATGAAGTCAATTATATTTTCTGATGCTTTCTACTAGTCTGTTGTTGTTTCAGACCTTGGGAGGACTGTTTAGCAGTAAAGATGTTGGTTTGGGAAAGGATAGAGGGTAGATAATTCTTAATGAAAGCTAAGCATAATTGAAGTTAACTGTTATGCTGCTTAACACAGGAACATGATTTACATGTTTCCAAAGCAGATGTAGAAGAGATATTCTATAACTTTGACTAATACATAAATGAACAATAACGGTATTCTCTGTGAAAATCAAGAAAACCTATCTATTGCTGCTAAAATTTCAAGTTTTACACTCTCAGTTTAAAGATGATGTTATTGTTTTATCTTTGTTTTAGTTACCAACAACAGCTTACTCAATGCAGAGGTTCTTTCAAAGCGATAAAATAAAATGATGAATAGAAAACTGGTACAAGATGAATTCTTCTTTATGGTTATGTAGAGTGTACCATGATCATGGTCATGTTTGAGGACGGTTCTTCCTGAATCAGTAGCTTCAGGGTCCCTGTTGTTGTCTTGTAAAATTAGCAGTTCTGTTGCACTATGTCGTCTTCAAAGCAAGATCTGCCTTTCTAACGGTTTGCAAAGTAGTTTACAAATATATTTTTATATTTTAGGCATAACAGTGGCAGAGGAACAAACAGAGATGAGAATTGTGATACAAAACATCTCAAATTACCTCTCCTGCCCTTTTTCTGAGAAGATGAGAAAAAGTCGAGAGGTCTTCTCACACACATTGGCAAGAAATTTTCCTCCACCATCCTGTTGCGGGCACTAAGAAGTAATGTTTGTCAGAGCTTTTCTCATTTTTCCAGCATCTGCCATAATTTGTAAAGTTGAAGGTCCAACTGTATGGATTTATCTTCTCCTTTCCTTTCTTGAGACACAGGAGATGGCATACATAGAGACATGTTTCTTACTGCCCTAAGTGGACAT
This sequence comes from Bolborhynchus lineola, assembly GCA_025448015.1. Lineage (NCBI taxonomy): Eukaryota > Metazoa > Chordata > Aves > Psittaciformes > Psittacidae > Bolborhynchus > Bolborhynchus lineola. The sequence goes on from JAOEHX010056558.1 coordinate 34,065, forward strand.
GGTAGGACTAGTCATCTCTTGCTCAATTGTGTTATTGTAAGTAACAAAATAATTATTTGCAACAGCAGTGGGAAGATATTTAAAGAGAATACAAGTATAGACCTAATGTACATACTTTTAAAAATATCATTGTAATAACAATTTATGTGATGCAAAAAATATGTGTATGTAACGTGTAAAACTGAATTAAGATTCCGTCAACTTTTGAAGGACCAAGAACAAACCACTGATATCTTCCAATGCAGTAGTACTCCTAACTCTGCTTCTACTTTTTTTTTTAAATGAAGAAAATATTATAGCATGGTTAGCATTACCAAAACTATTAGGGCCAGATGGAGCTCTACACTAAAGTAAAGTCTGAAATACAAAGACTTAAGTAAATGATACAATAAAAGACTGTAAATTTTCATTCTACTAATTTGCCCAATGCATAATTAATGCACAAAAAGACATTCTCTTTTCAGCTTCTTATCAAGGACTTGATGTTTCAATTTTAGACATGATGTTTTCAGTTTATAATATGGTTTGAATCATGGAGAATTTGTTAGTTTTACAAGTTGTGATACAGAATACTTAGTGTGGGTTAGCATTATAATTATTATATGGTAGTATACATGCATCTTTTTATTATATTACTATATTATTGCATTATTATTTAAAATAAAGGAGGGTAGATTTAGATTAGATATAAGGAAAAAGTTCTTTATTTTAAGGATAGTGAAACACTAGAACAGATTGCCCAAAGAAGTTGTAGTTGCCCTGTCCCTGGCAGTGGTCAAGGCCAGGTTGGATGGGGCTTTGAGCAACCTGGTCTAGAGGAAGGTGTCCATGCCCATGGCAGGGGTGTTGGAACTTGGTCATCTTTAATGTCCCTTCCAATTCACACCGTTCTATGATTCTATATCATACGTCATGATAAATTATATTCACGTTATATGTGTAATATTATAAACAGCAATTGAAATGTTAAACTTTTTTTAAAATATAGTTGCTGCTTCTTTTATATCATCATTTTCCTGCCATTAAATGCAGGCACAATATACTCAGAAACTTTATCTTATTCTTCCATGTGAATCCCTCTCCAGCTTTTATTAATGAAATTGTCAGACCACTGATATGCATTCTATGCACTCTATGGGATTAATGGCGACTAGTCTCTCATGCTTTCTTTTCTTTTTATGAGATATATGGGAGGCCACTTAGGAACAGTGTTTCCTATTGCCTTAAGCAGACATGGCAGGACTAGTCGTTCTTTGCCTTAGTTATTGTTGATAACTGTGTTGTAGGTCTAGGCTACTAGCTAGGGTAGTAGGGAAATTTTCAGAAGTAAGATGATTTTCAGAAGATGAGAACAATTCAGGTTAACTACTGTACTGTCATAGGTAGATTTCAAAATCATACCATTAAAGTTCAGTAATCTTTAGACAGTGGAAGGATAACTGATTTGCCTCTGTAAAAGATAATTGCCATGCTGTTATGAGACCTGACTATTATTTGCTTTAATCCAGAATATACTTCTTCCCAACATAAAGTATTTTGACAAATGTCATTAAGAGAGATGCCTTCAGGGAACAGGTCTGTGTTCACAGAGCTGAGATTTTGGTGGCTTGGATGTTAGACAGAGACTTGTGATCTTCTTCCACATTTATCTGATTTCAGCTGCTGCCAGTTATTAGTGTTTTTAAGAATTCAAATAATTTCAAGTGAGGTAAAGCCTGAAATATGATCCTGGTTCTTCCACATCAGTTGCTCACTTACTCACTGTAGCCAGTGTCTCATCTTCTCAAGAATAACTAGAATGGTGAAAAAGTTTCAGAATTATTCTTCATGAATTATTCTTCATCACTGTGTCATAAAGTTCATTTAAAAATACTAATCCATGATTATACATGAGGTAAAAAAGCAGGTAGTTTTGTCCACCATCCTGAAAAAAAACCTCTTCAATAGCTCCACTCAAAAATTGATGACAGCAGGAGTACTTATTCAGTTTGGGTTAAACTCTACATTTCCAAGAGGAGTGACTTTTTGAAAGCTCAAACAGAATATTTGGTGACATAGGGAAGAAATTTGATGAATTACAATTCACCTTGTGACATAGTTTCAAATGCATAAGGCCAAAGAACACCAATGAGTCTGAGTGGCCATTATCTCTCTAGAGAACCAGACGCTTCTGTCTTGCAGTTACTATATGCCCTCTGGTAGAGAAGCCATTGACTGACAATGGCAATCTTATTTGCTGTCACATTTTATACTGAAAGATGTTGTGACAATCTATTCAGTCTAAACACCTTGAGCCTCCATAAAAGCTGGGAAGCATTTGACCATTTCAGTAGAAGATAGTGTAGAAAGTGTGCCTAATGTTATCCGTAACTTTCCACATGTGATTGGAAAAAAGCTTGAAAAAGTCATTCTGTTAAATCAGCAAGGTGCATTTTTTTGTTACTGAATTAAAATTAGCTTCGGTTGGTTCCAGGATGGGAAAGCCTTCAAGGGCACCCTTGTAAATTTCATGCCAAATACTGTAGTGCTCTTAGGGATCTATTCAGCTGAAATTATATGCTGGCTTCTACAGATCTGGCTTTTGTACCCAGATGAGCCATTCAGCAGGGATACAAATAGGGAAAAAAATGCATCTTTGTTGAAACAAGAAGATGTCTCCTTGGCTGGGCTATATGTGTACATATATACATACATGTATTCTACCTCCTATCAGTGATGAAGGAATCATAGCACTACAGAAGAAATGATGTTCCCAGAGAGCTAGAGAAAACATGGCTTAATTTAAAAAAAATATTCTTCTTTTTCAGCCAGCTTAATGATAGTATATTCCTTTAACCATTGGCACGGAAGCTTAGCACAGACACTCTCATTCCCACATACTTGGATGAGAGGCTGACCTATTGTACTCAAACATGATGCACATACTGATTGTCAGCATGCCAACACTCATGCCCATCTGCTAGGGTGGCACTGTGCCCACCACATAGGTGGGATGCCATTCTCAAGAGGCCTAGGTGCCAATTACCTATAGATTTTAAAGGATAGTTTAGAGAATACAATAAGTGATACTTTCTTTGTGGGTGTCCTTTCTGATGCTATAATCTAGTTCAAACACTGGTTTTGACAGGCAAAATTTTGCTAATTCTGCCTTATAGCAAGTATAGCAGAAATATGGTCTTTGAAATGATTCACAGACAAAATTCAAGGCAAAAAAAAATATAAATTCTTAGAAATGCTGCTAGGCAGAGTCAGCAGTCATAAGGTAGAAATTCCCCCAAAGTTGTCCCTACTTTTAAAAAGAAACAGTTAAGAAACTGCTGAAGGCATTAAAGTCAAGAAATGTGTATCTGGAGAGGAGGATCCATCTCACCCACTGCTGGGACATTGAGCTTCATACAGCTGTGCCTCTCCCTTCTCAGCTCTCCCTGCTTTATTTTGGAAAATGCAGTTTCTTTCAAATCAAAATGGTTGCACACAAAGCTCAATATGCAATCAGTCAGATTTGCAAAAGGACTCTGTGTGTACCAAAACAAATGCCTGTATTTCTCTTTGGAAGAAATAAGAATAAGCTGGGGTGGAGGATGATTCTCACATCATTTAAGCTTGTTTCACCTTTTTATTTTGGCTTAGTCAGCTTTTATGGATACGCAATTTCAGTTTACTAAAATTTTTTTACATGGAAATTCTCCTGAATTTTTCTACAAGTAAGCAAATATGGTGCTTTGATATTAGATATCTGTATATCAATAAACTTGAACCATAAACACCCTTCTGTATGAAATACGTGGGTGATGGCAGTGGGAAATCACACAGGTTAAGACCCTGCTGGAGGTGTCACAGCCTAACACATTAAGGGACCATGGAGAAGAAAAAGTAGGAAAGTTAGTATTGGTAAAAGTGAAGGAGGTGGAGTAAGATGAATCTTGTTGCTGAGTTTGATCCATTTAACAAAAACATTGTTCCTCAAGTTACCATCTGAATCACTGCCTTATCCAAATCAATATTATTGGATTTAAGTCCCCAAAGCAAGTCAGGTGTGTTTGACTCCTCAGTCACTGCTGAGGGCAGAGTGAAATCCCATAGGGGGATGCCTGCTGCTTCACAGGAGCATGTCTTCCAGGGAGCAGGTGTGTGCTGCCACATCCATTTCTTGCATCACACACGTGTGTTGGTTCTGAAATCTGAGGGAGCGTAGGTCTTTCTCAGTAGTAGTTTTTCTTTTAGATCCTATTTTGCAATGAATTTTTATCGAGTATATATGCAATAGTTTTCACAATGAATGCAAGAAATGTAATTTCTTAGGCTGTTTTAAATTAGGATTTAGTTTGCATATATTATTTATGCATATATATTTTACAGTAGGCATATTTATTTATATTTTTATATATTTATATTTTACAGTAGGCAGAGAGTGAGAGGGGAAAAAAAAAGCTCGTTTCCAATCCGTGCTAGAACATGAAAGCAGAAAAGGCCAGTTGCAACTTCAGCAAGGAGGATGAGGGATCTGTTATCTCCAGACAGAAGTTTTTCACAGGTAACATAGAAAAGGAGAATATGTCTCACATCCGCACCAGCAGGGAAAAATTTTATAATCTTTTCATATCTTGCTGAGAACTTAATTCTGTTTGAAAAGTTTCAGGAACAAGTTTGGATCTCTTCTCACTTTCTGTTAATTATGTTGTACACTTCCAATTTTCCAATTTTGAAAATGACTAAATGTATGGAATGGTTGCCATTAGCACACATTATTAAGCTCAAAAGAGGGTTAACTGGATGAAGTGTAATGGCTTGTGATTTACAGAGATCAGACTAATGCTTCCTTCTGGCTATCAAACTTCATGAATCTGATTTTCTCTGAAAGGTTTTGGCCTCCTCAGAACATTATTTATAAAATAAACTAGCTGGAATCAGAAAAAAGTTTTAAAAGAAATTGCTTACAGCTCATTTCTGTTTCTGCTGTTCTCTTGGCCCTAGCACGATCAAGATACGGAAAATAGTCTGCACATTAAGCATGTACACTCTGCTAATTTTACAAAAAGCTTTGAGGTTGTATTTGTTATGTCTGGCTTAAATATAACGAATGGGCATATTTTCCTCTCTTTCTTCCTCTTTGTTTTCCTGCAAATCAGAGACTACACAAGCAGCTTATATCTCCAATCAATGGTGTCTGCACAATTAACTACTAGAAAAGAGCCAAGCCCACTAGGTAGCTGACAGCTGCTTGAATTTAGGCTGACACCTTTAAACAGGAATAAAGATAGCAAATGTAGCTGATGCTGGGATGTCTCCATGGGGAATATGGTAGATGAGCTAGCTCAGGTTGCAACTTCTGTTGCATAAATAGAAACTACTGAACATTTCCTGGGCCTGATCCTTTGAAACACCAGGCTGGCAGCATCTCCAGATCTCACTGAATGTGCAGGTAAAGTGAAGATAGATGTGTTATCCATTGCATTTCCTTACAATTTTTGGTTTTGTGGATCAGGTCAATCATTTTTTAAGCCCATTCCTTGAACCTAATAAAAGAGTCTTTCAGATGCTTAATTACATAGAGAAAGGAAAGTAAACAGACAATGGACAAAAAAGAGCGTGGAAATTGATCCACTGTCTAACCACAGTGCAGGACTGAATTGAAGAGCAATAGTTTGTGACTGGATAAACTCCAAAAGGAACTCAGACATTAGCATGAAGTAATTTAACTTTCAATAGGACCTTCTTCTTTTCTTTCTTCCTTTACTCTCCTCCCTGCTTGGTTCACAGTTTATTCAGGAAAAAGTTCTACAGCTGAAAACCTGAAGTATTAATGAAGATAGTGCCGGATACATCTTTTCATATTACAGATCTTTTCAGCACCTAAGGAGAGATGTAGTGACAGACATTAATGACAATATACTTACACCTAAAAGTACCAACCCATGTCACTGTGCTGGCATTTTAACCTGTCTCATAGTCCTTTAAAATTAATCTTCTCAAGAAGTAGATAAGGTTTCCTAGATTGTTATGATAAATGCAGAGCTAAGTTAAGAACTAAAAAATGGTTACTTAAGACTGTTTGCAATATATCCTACCAAGGATGCAAGCACTGAATTGATACAAGAGAAACAGCCTTTGTCATGAGGGTTTTGTGCTTTAAGTAAACAAGATAGCCAAAGAGAGAAAAAGAAATATCAGCATCCCTACCTGAGAGAATAGAATGCAGAGCACAGAGATTTTGAGCGTTCAGCATATGGACATGAAGAAATAGGTGGCTGCTGTAGGATTTAAATCAAATCTCCTGACTTTCCACTCAATCCAGCTCTATAATTGTTCATTTCATCTGAAAAATATGCCAATAGAGAAGTCCTGTGCTGCATTTGGATGTAGACTGAGGATATTTGTCTTTACACATGAAGGTTTCTTGTCACTACTGGATTGCAACGTGATTTCAGCAGAGCTATAGTCTGATTTTTTTTCAAAACTCCTTAAAAATAATGGTATCTATTACTGACTGAAAATGGCCTTCATATTCAAAGGCTGAATCCATCAGCCTTTCAACTCCTACCTGTTGAAAGGAGTTGAAAGCAAGGGTTGCTTGGGGTTTCTTATTATTTATTTAGTTAGTTAGTTAGTTAGTTAAATATTTTGTAAGAGGGCATGGAAAAAATGAGTCTAAATAACTTGGTTGTCAAAGGCATAACCAAAATGTATGTTATAGTTCTCCTAGCTGTTCAGAGTCGTTGTTAACTTTGTTAGCCCGCATAATTTTTCGGCACAAAATAGTCTTCAATTGATACTGATTGGTCTGTCCTCATTCTGGGCATGCAAAACAAACTAAGAGGTTGTAATCAATACTGAAAAAAAAATAACAAAACTCTCTTTGAAATAGAACAGCTGCTCCAAATAATTTATTATTTATTTAAACAATGTGCATCATTTTCCATGCAGCTCACTGTTCTAAAAGATATAATACCTATATTTAAATGCTTATTTTAATGCTTAATCTTAACTCCAAAGTAAATGAAAGTACTACATAAAATCACATCTCACTTTTGGTTTGTAAGTGAAAACCTAGAAACAGCTAGATGTTGTTTTGCTGGGTGATAGCAATGAAGGATGCATAGAAGATAGGGGTGCTGATTATTCATGCAGTTGGATGACTTGCTTTCTTACATAGTCACATTTACCTCTGTTCCTTCTAGGTGCTCTTCACCTCTTTTTTTTTTGCTAGATTGCAGACCTCCCCTTTTTGCCTTATCCTTTGTTACCAGTAGTCTAGAACCATGAAAATATTTGAAGTGGCATTTGCAGTAGATGGCACTCTTCTCTCTTACCCAGTTAATAACACAAGACACAGATCATTTTGAATTCAGTGTCACTGGGGGGGTATTCAAAGCAGAGGCCTGGATTAGTGCTTCTAATTTTGAATCTAGTAACATTCTGAAAGAGAGAAAGAGGTGTCAGTGACAAAGTCTGTTTTGTTATTACTTTGCATGGTCAACTGGAGATTGCTATTTTTCATTCTCCTTTCTCTACTGTGAAGAGACGGAACAAATGGCTGCTACTTTTCTGTCTTGTATTTCAGTGATACATAAATGCTGTTACATCTCATTTATTGAGCAACTCAATATGTTTCATCAGGGAAAGTTAAGAAGTCAGATAGTGGGTTTTGTCTGCTCTAAGCACATAGGGTGAAATTTCCCTGGGTAAAGGATTTGGATGAAGTTGGTGTATATGGCCTTGTCCTCAGGCTTACATGTAAAGAATGCCTGGGGGAATTCCGTGAATGACATTTCGGGCTGGCAGAGGCAATTTCCATAATACCTAATGTAATGGTATTATGGTTGCATCAATATCATCCTGGATAATATAAAGCAATCTCTGCTACACAACGTGTGGCTGTCCTTTGTGTCATAGGATATTTAGTTTGCAACAAGTGATTATTCTGCTGCCTATTGTGCTCTAAACCAACCCCACTTCTGCTTTCAGTGAAGTCTTCTGATCAACCAAAATAACTTCCATTGCCATATATTTGTGTGGCAAACCAGGCACTATTTTCAGAAGCTGCTATTTTTTATAAATCAAAAAATATATAGCAGAAAAAGCTGTGAGAAGATAAAAATGCCTATGGGAAAAACTGAACATTAAAATTATGGAAGATACTGTTTTAGACCATTAATTTGGAGATTGTGGTAAAGCAATAAAGTGAACAGGAAGACTCCACGTGAACGAGTGATGGGGCAATTAGCACTGGAGTTGGGAAAGCTGGACTCGGCTCCCTGCTCTGCTATGTCGACACCTTGCCACACAAACCCAATACACCTGCAGACTTAATCCTGCAGCTTTGTCTTGGGAAGATATGACAGAAGGACAGGAAATATAGGCTGAATAAGGTTGACAGGGGCTAGGGTGGCAATCTCAATGCGCTGTGGTGTAGGGGTGGGAGGGTGCACAAAGTAGGATGTGTAGGACTAAAGATGGGATTTGGAAAGGTACTCACACCATGCAGCTCCTTGTTTGTTCTTACCACAAAAAGCAGTACCACACTCCAATTTTTGTTTCATGGATTATTATGGCTACCTCTGGGATAACTATGTACGTGAAAATAATTATTATTGCCATCTATTGTCAGTAAGAAAAGCATTTCCATTTCATGCCCTCATGCCCATTAATTGCATCCTTAGCAGTGATCTTTTGGAGAGGTAGTAGTGGTGAGATGTGAGATGCAGCTCTTTTCCAGAAACTCTTTCTGAGACCTCAAGCAGCAGCTTCCTGGCCTGTTGAATGCTTCTTCACTGTAACCCTATGAGGTTGGTTGTGAGTTGCAGAAGGCTTGGCCCCTGCACAGCCTGCAGCACAGCCTGTGCACAGTGCTCTCGCCTGACCTGAATTGTCTGATGAAGGGCCAGCCACATTTACCAGTGCTGCAGTGAGAAAAGCACAGGAAATGCTTCATCTCCATTCTCAGCACCCTGGTGAAGGGGGGCAAGCTAACTGAGAGGAGAAAAGGAAAAGTGGTAGCCAAAGGGGATGAGGGTCCTGGATTTCCATTGGTGAATTGATTTATGTGCCTGTTGGAGCTGTAGCCTGGTAGGATTCAAGGCTGCAAGGAATGTTCTGCCTCTGTAGCCATGAGGAGACACTTGAATTAATTTGTAGATGAAGGAAACAGAGCATGGGGTATTCAAAGGTCACAATTTTCTAAGTCAAGTTTCTAAAGGTTTGCATCCAAATCTGTTCTGAGTGAACTAAGTAGAGCTGCTACAGCTTGAGTCACTGCTTTGTGCAAAAATCATGGTAGCAACACATGCCTTAGAATATCACAGGGAATACATTTTCCTGTTAAGATATGTCTTGGACAAAACAGCTTATGCTTTCCCTGTAAGATATATTTACAAATTAGCCCACAATTTCTACCTTTTAAATCTGTAAGAGTTTTGAAAATTTATATATTGAGCCAAATCTACTTTTTAGTTTTTTGAAAATAGTTATAATCCCTAAATATGAAATCTCATTATAATTTCCAATGAATAGCATATTTTAGACTTCATACATCTTAGAAACACTGTAAGTGTGTCTATATTTATCTTTCAAAACAGTAGTTAGATGAAAGAAGCAAAAGCGCCTTCCACTGAATATGAGTTTCATCTTTTTTTCTAAGTTCAGTTTTGTTCTCCAAACTTTCCATGATGAATTTGAACTTTGGATTTAATGAAAGTGAACTGAGCTGTCGTGGTTTAGGCTCAGCCATAGCTCAGAAAAACCATGCAGTCTCTCTCTCACTTCCCCCCACTTCCTCCCCACCTCTCCCAGAGGGATGGTGAGGGGAATCAAAAGACTAACTCCCATGGGTTGAGATAAGAACAGTCCAGTAACTAAAGTATAACACAAACCACTACTGCTACCATCAATAATAATAATAATGATAAGGGAAGTAACAAGGGAAGAGAATACAACCGCTCACCACCCTCTGACCAATACCCAGTCTGACTGAGCAGTGGTCTAATCCTTCCAGGTAACTGCCCCCAGTTTATATACTAGGCATGATGTGCTGTGGTATAGAATACCTCTTTGGTCAGTTTGGGTCAGGTGTCCAGTCTGATTCCTTCTGACTTCCGCTGCTCCTTGGCAGAACATGAGGCTCAGAAAGTCCTTGGTCAGACTAAACATTATTTAGCAACAACTAAAACCATCAGTGTTATCAGCACTGTTCCCAGGCTGAAAGTTGAAAACATAGCACACAGCACTGCACCAGCTACTAAGAAGAAGAAAAATGACTGCTCCTGCTGAATCCAGGACATGAACTTTTTCTCTGCTGTCTGTAAGGTCTTTCCTTTTGTTTTGTGCCTGAATCTAACTAAAACATGATTTTGTACAGATTCCTTTTGTCAGACTTTCCCAGTTTTCTATCTAAACTGATCTCTGCATTCACAGTGAAGCTTCATTAAAGATCAGGCCAAGCAGTCTTTAAAAAGTACAGGGCTTCAAGGATAGACAGATGGTGGCTTTCATGATGTCAGGAAGTGTCAAATATTATGGTTGGCTGCAGAATGATGGTTACTTTCCAAACAGATTGAGAAACAGACAGAAAGAGCAAGAACACCATTTGTTGTATTTAGATACATTGTGAACAGAAGGAAGCAAGACAGAGCATACTTTTACACATCTTTTTTCCACTCCTTGTGAAAACAGTTTAGGATTTGTTATGTTATATTAGCCCTATCATTATGCAAAAACATGTGAAAGCCAGAAACGCTGATATACAAAAAAATGTTTCCATTGTGACTTTCCGCGTTTTTATTTGCATTTCATGGCTATTTTTTTTTTTTTTTAAATATTATAGTCAGAGAGAAACCTGTGATTTCACTTAAAAAAACCAAAACAACCCAACCCCAAAGCTGTGCTATTAAGATAACTTGCAAAAAAAAAAAAAAAAAAAAAAAAAGTTAGGTGGTTTGTTTTTTTTTAATTAACCCATGAGCTCTCCTGAGCCCCTGTTTGGGAAAGGACTCATTTAAGTACTTAAACTTAGATAATTGCTTTGGTGTTGAATATATGTGTTTTTTTTCGAAATATCTCTGTTGATGCTTCTGGAGTTGGGATTCAAAATGAGGCAGGTTTGAAACATAATAGATATCAACAACTAAGTAGCAAGGATTTAAAGAAAAATATTGAAAAAGAAAGGTCATACAATGGTCCATGTCAAGATGGTGGCTGAAGCTGCACAGAGCCTGAACGGCATCAGCAAGTCAGAAATTACTGTTGTCTAAATGATAGGGCAGATTTTGTCCCTAAAAAGTAATTAAAAACTGTAATCCTTTTCTAGGGATTTTGGTCTCTAGTCTAGTGGTGAAAATAACTGAGTCTAGGTTCTTGTCTGTAAAAGAACTTCTCTCTCAAGCTGTAATCTCATTATGCTTAGTGCATACTTTACCTTAGAAGACAACATCAGGTCAGCATTTTGACAGAGCAAACTGAATGTTCCTTAAGGCTGTGTCGTGGTTTAAGCTGTAAATCAGCCACGCAGTTTGTTCATTCACTTCCCCCTCCTAAAAGACCTGTAGTGGTTTC
>JAOEHX010056562.1:0-28781 GCA_025448015.1 Bolborhynchus lineola
GACTTGAATAGCACACACAAAGGATGAGACCCATTTTGCTGTCATTTAGGCACAGATTGAAGCATTTTAAAATGTTGCCCAATAATAAGGGATGAATATACCATCTATAAGATGAATCATTCAATGCCTAAATGTGATTTGTCTTTCTAAAAGTTATCTGTTTCTCTCGTGCTTCCACTTTTACTTCTGTACTATCAGCATAATTATTTATTAAGGGCTTAGCTCCACAAGAGTTTTGATATGTCCCGGCATCAAATACTCCCCAGAAAACATAGGCACTACTTCTTAGAAAAATAAGCATCCTCTACTCTTTTGGCACTTTGCAATCTAAATCTACTTATTAAATATTCTTAATGTGCTATTCCTATTATATACTACTCTATATCTAAAATTATATTTTGTCTTTGGACAGATATATTGAATACCGTTATTCTCAATGTTGAATAACTTCCATATTTATTTATTCCAATGTAAATTCCAAAATATTCCCACTATTAACCACAACTATCATCAAGATCAATCATCAATGGTTCATGCCGGTTGCAATCTTTCATGTCACTGGGATTTTTGATGTCAAAAAGTGGTATAGGAAACAGTGTCAAAATAATAGGAATTATGTTTTGGGAAACAGAACAAAGCGAAAGAAAACAACAAAACATACCCAACCGTTTTATGATTGTATTATGCCAGATTTTAGCTCCTTTAAATGAAGAGGATAGACACAGAGGCACTTTTTTGTTTAATGTGGTATGAATCACCTCATTGAAATGCGAACAGAAAGTACCATTTGCTTTCACTTATGGTTTGCCAACATGACCACACAAGCTACACTTGCCTTTTCCATGCCAAAACAATATCATTTTAAATGTTGATTTACAGCTAATCATCTGTCCAAATCCATGATCTCCCACCCTCATGTTTTGTCTCAAGAAATCATGTATTTGTAACATAAACAGTAAAAATATAAATTCATTAATACATCAGCATCTGTCCATACATTCAGGTGCAAGCATTAACTATTGCAAGCTGATATATCCACAGCTAACCACGTGCATTTTTTATCATTCTGGCTGTGCAAAACTTTGACACTATATTTTAGATGTTAAAATCCTCTTATCGGAAATTTAACATTCTGTAGAATTACTTCCCTCTTCATTTTTTAAATGGTCATATTGACTTTGCCAAGCAGAAGCAGTACAGGGGTTCCAAACTAAAGTGGAAGAGCTTGGCTACATACATTAAAAAGCTTGCAAAGACACATCCCAGTATTCCGAGGCAATTTTGATATGCTATTCAGAGATTTGCAGAAATTTCAATCTGCAGTTTCATTTCTATATGATTTTCAGTACCTTTGTTCTATGTTCTTTGCTTTACATCCTAACTTCCCCTGCTCACATTAGCTGTGGTTCCAGTTTTATAATCATGAGGCAAAGTTAGGAAGGGAACTGCGTGTGTCTATTAAATAAGTGTTGATGTTTATTTTTATAATAGAAAAATAGTTGAAAAAATGTCCAGAACCATGATAAAAAATTACATTGTTAATCATTCCCAGATGATAACAATGTGCACTTGAATGTTATCTTGTGTATAACAGTAAATTTAAACTTTAACTTTAGTTGCTACATTTAAATAGCTTTCAAGAGCCCTCCAGTAACATACTTCTGTTTTCAACTGATGTACATAAATATGTCTGTGCACTCAGGTTTAAGGCTGTAACTACACTTCTGAATCCATAACGAATTTGTAACACAATCCAAATGATCCAGTTGTCTTTTACCATCCACTCCTTACCAATTAAGGAAATGCACATTTGGTAAATAGTTATTTTACACACACAAATATACCCAAATGTGAATGTGCATGACAAATCAGGTGAAATTCTTAAGGTCAGAAGTCATAGTAGAGCATTCACTCTTTTTAATGGCACAATGTTTTTACCCAGCTCACGAAAACTCACTTAGGACCTCATATATATCTTACTGAGAGAAATTACATTCTTGTTATTAATCTTGGATAAGGAGACAGATAATTGGATATGCAGGAGGTTTAGCCTATGGCTTCACAAAAAAACTCCATTGACAGACCTTAGAGAACTCAGTGCTGGAGGAAAAGTGCATGTTTATTGCCAAGAGTAATAGAAGTTAGTCAGGGGAAGTGCAGTGAAAACTACCAAATGGTTTACCAAATTAGAGCATCCTGAGAAGTGTTTTGAGAAACCAGGAGCTAGAAGTAGTTTCCAGCTAGATGTACTTTCCATTTTTGTTCTGATTTCAGGAACGTTTAGGTGTCTTCCAATGAGCAAAAAGTTCGTGCCCTTGGCACACAGGAAAAAGAGAACCTTTTGTGCTCTTCTTTCACGGTCCTCCCCTTTGGCACCACAACTGCTGTAGTTGACCGACTGTTGTAACCCCCAGTAGGCAGTAACAGGGGTCTTGGAGGGCTTGTGTGGATACTAAATTCTCAGCCACTGAACCCTGGCACAAAATGGAACAGCAAGTGGCAGCTTTCACTTACATAAATGGTCTAAAATTCCTCTGGATTAGTAGAGCACTGAGCATGGTGGAGATTTATTTCACTGAGGCCTTTCCAAGTACTGAGGGATACAAGTCAGCACGTCTGCAAGAGGATATTTGGCCAAGAACAAACCAACTGTTCTCCTGGTCTGGCCGGGGGGGATTGGTCTATGTAAAACAATATGCTTATATATTTTGGAAGCAAATAGTTGAGCATCCCTGTGTTAGAAAGAATGAGGCCTACCAACAGCTTCAGAAAAGTAAAAGTAGTTCTTTCAGCATCATCCTCATCCAGAAGTTAAACTAAGGATCTGATGGCGGTTTATATATTTTTGCTCGCTCTTTTGTACATCTGAGGCCTGAAGGAGTTGCTGTGTAATACACTTACAGCAATTCCTGCTGGGGGCTGGGCTAAGAATAAGGATATCAATGATTTTAATCCATTGATATTTTGGCATGTAATTATTCACTGATTTTAACTCAAACAATTAATTATATGACACATTATATTTTTAGTATAATAATAGGTTAGTAAGTGTATATATTTGTGTTTACAAAATCAGGGTTATTATAGTGCAAACAGTAAGATTTTGAGACTGGAGGCATGAACTTTGTAATCGTGTCTGGAAGAGTCAGCATAGCTGTCGCTGTGTATGTTGTTGACCAGTTCACTCATGAAGTTGTGATTAAAGATATCAGAAGTGTGGTCTTTGTCAGCAGCCCATCTGTGCTGTGTTCCGTTTGCAGAAAGGCTGACATTTTGTCAATGATTTGTGTTTTCAGGTGCCAACCCTGGCAGTTTTCAAGGCAAGGTTGGATGAGGCTTGGAGCAACCTGGTCTAGTGGAAGGTGTCCCTGCCTATGGCAGGGTGTTGGAACTGAATAAGCTTTAAGATCCCTTCCAATCCAAACCAGCCTAGGATTCTATTCCACTAATTGTGGCCAGTAGGCTCTAAGACATCTCCAAAATTGGGACAGGAACTTCTAATAAGGTAAAAAATAAAAAGTAACAGATTCCATTTTCCTAAAGTTCATCTTCAAAACTAAGAGCTTTTAGGACCATGCACAATGTGCTACCTTGAACAGTGCTTTATATGTTCAAGCAGCACTTGATGTACTATGAAACTTCTGTTCAGGCACAGGATTAAACATTCTTCATGTTAGGAAGCAAAGTAATAACAATAAGCACATTTCCTAGACAGCAGCACCCAGGAAAGGAGGTCATTCATCAAGGGAATGGGGAGAAGAAAAAGAAAATTATAGCTCCATGATAGAAAACTGACGACAGTTACTTTGCACTGTGTAGCTGGTGCGTAAGTCTGGATAGTTCCCCAAAAGTTGCATTGGCTATAGTCCATTTTTTTTAAAGCATGAAGGAACATTTTGGGATTGCAAAATTATCTGATACTGCATTCAGACAGCAGGAGACAAAAGAGAAAAAAGGGCCAGAGACATTGGAAAAAAAGAATAAATTACACCTATCAATACCACCTCAGAAATTCCACATACAGCTTTTTCTGTGAATTCACTGCACATTCATCCTGTGTCTTGCAAAAGTCAGACAGCCATTTTAGCATATATTTAGAAAGCATGTGAAGTGTCTACAGTGTTTTTACGTGATATAGTACACAGACTAGAGCATATGCATTGGAGGAAAGAAAAATAAAAAACTCTTGAGATTGGAAAAAGTATTTTTAGTTTTGGCTAATATTGAGGGCTTGAGAAGATTGTATTTTTTTATTGTAGTTGCATGGAATTGAAAAGGGAAGGATTAATGTCTTTTGAGGAGGCTCTGGTTACTTTTGCATAGAAAGATTACTGCTTGTATTACTCATTTCCCCAGAGTGTTAACCAAAAAATGGAAAACAGAAAATGGAAACAGTCATCTTGTATGTCTTTTTCTTACTATGAGAGTAGGCTCTTAGGGTTTACTAATTAAGGTACTTCTAAACCACGTTCAGTATAAAAATAACATCTAATATTTAAGTGTCCAGTAGACACCAAGTGTCTAAATGAAGCAACAAATCTTTGTTCATTGGTAATGCGAAAAGAATTTTCTGGTACTGGCATAAAATAGTATATATAGTAACATTTAATCTATGATTCTATGATTCTATGTTAGATAATCGTTTCCACAAGTGGTGTTCAGCAGTATGATAACAAAACCCTTCTAAAATTTAATGTCACTAAGAGGGAATTGTTAATTTGGCAGAAGTGAGAAGTGTTTATAGTAACTTATATCTCTTTATTAGTTCCTAAGCTGTGTAAAAGAAAACTTAATGATTGGTGGGGTGGGGATGTGCGGAGATGAAAACATACACCAAAAAGCCGGAAGCAGTCCTATTTATTCATTCCTTTATAACAAATTAATTTGTTTCTGTAAGAATCTGCTTTACTTTGTTCATCTTCCATTGATCGCTATATGTCTTGGTGAATACATTTATGGCATAGACCCCTATATTGAAATGTCAGAGGCAAGGCAGATTTTTAGTCACTTCTACCAAAAAAGATGACATGGATTTTCAACTCTGACGTAATTGAGAGTATCTGACTGAACTAGTGAGCAAAACTTTTTTCGCACGTCTACTAAGAGCTTCAAGCAACAGTGAGCAATTGTCTTTACGGGTTTAGTCGTTCTGTGACTGTATTTCTGATAGAAGATTAAAAACTGTTTTTTTGCTTTGGTTTTTAAGATACATTTTTCAGTGACAAGGACAGTGAATAATTTACCACAAAGCATTTTCAGTATTTGGTATGTATTTCATTGATTCTCATCCGAAAAACGATACTTTGGCCATATGTATTTCTAATTAAACTTGTGGTTGTAGATTGATCAACAAAGCAGGTATAAAATATTTTGTTTTCTCTAGCGGTAGTGCTGAGACCGGTTTCTTCAACAAGAACCAATCAGGTTATACAGCACTTCAAATGCTATATATTAAAGACGTCATTTGAGTAAAAAAACACAACAAAACTGCACCCTTCCTTAAGTAAAAAGTCCTTCTAAACAAAGGTCACCTTTTAGTCTGTATTTATATAAAAATGCCAAGGAAAGATGCCACACTGTAGTTCTCTGCCAGTATCAACAGCAGAGACACCAAATAGCAATGCACTCTTCCCTCCCATTCATGGTCTACACTACACCCCTGCAGATATGAAAGGATACATTGAAGAGCTACAGCAATTACTCTGTGAACTGAGCTGTGCTCAGAAATGTTGGTGGAAACATCTGTAAAAGCAGGAGAGGGAGCCTTTTGCAGAAGAAGAGAACTGACCAGGGATAGGCCTTTACAAATCACTGCTGTTTGCACTCTGCCCCTCCTCTCTGAAAGCCCTCCACAATATCATGTGGGTTATGACAGTGATGTGGCCATAGAGTAGATATTATATTAGTTCCCTTCCTTTAGGAAGATGGAAATTATCTGACTGTTTGGACATCAATAGATTCTCTGATCAGGCGGAAAGCTGCAAAAAAAATGAGATTCAGTAACTCACAGTGGTGCAAGATGATGCCACCTGCACATAAAGGATAGGCACAGATAATGTTTTTACAGCACTGACAGTCTCAGGCTTGATTAAAAGTTGCTAATCTTCATACTCCTTGACTTCAGTGCGTTTTGGGTTGAGCCCTTTGAGAGCAGACATAAGCTACAAATATTGCAGTGCCAAGACTGTAAAGACAGTAGAAAAATGGGATCAAATTTATCATTATAATATTCAGCAGTTTGTAAACTCATTAACATTTGCAGAGAATAAGCTGTTTTACCTGTGTCCTATAAATTCTAGAAAACTCAGGAGAATTTCAACAGTGGGCAATGTTGATGGCAAAGATATTCTGAAGGAAGTATGATGAAGCCAAGTGGCATAGTTTAATAGAAGTTGCTATTGTTATAAAAGCTTTATGAGATGCAAATGATAAGTCTCTGTGTATCTAAACATTTACAGAGATTGCAAAGAGTGTGGTTAAGGTTTATGAAATAATGTAGGAAAGCAGGAGTCAGGTTAGCATGGTACTGGCCACAAATTAAAACACATTTCATACAATAGGGACCATGTATAGCAATAAAAGGATGGGTGATAATAATGTCCCCTATTTCAAGTCTGCTGAATGTTGTTTCAAACAGGGCAAAAAGTACAAATTCAGGGTTAGCTCGATAATATCAGCTGCACAAGGATCATATGGAGGCAGTAGAAAGAATGATAGGAAAAAGAAAGATATAACAGCCATGAAGAGATTTGCTGACTGAATAGAGAATTGTGGATATTTTGCTATGGCAGAACACCTTGGCGAGCCAGCAACTGTGGTCTCATGAGGAAAAACAACACAGATAGTGATTAAGACCTTTCTATATGAAAAGAGCTTTTCCATGAAGATTTTTTTAAAAGTATGTTTTTACCATTTAGTTAAGATTTAAAAATAATACAGATTTTTTTCATCTTTTATTGAGTCATAAATCCATACCACTCATTATTTGCATTAGAATTTAGAGCTTGTTGTCAAAAAGGACAGTTTATAACTAAAGGAAAAGCTGAAAAGATTATTTTGTATTTCCACAATTTGCATCCGAATTCTGTATTTTCTTCAATGACAATGTGCTTTACAGCAGCCTCAAAGTTGCACCAGCCATCCTGGCTCCTAGTGAGTTAAAGCACTATCTGGGATTACAGTTACAAGAACAACCTCAGTGATCCCATGTTTCTCTTCCTTGCAAAAGGCCTGCAATCCCTGGTGCTGGCTGCAGCTCTTACAAAGGACGGTGCAGCTCTAGCTATTGAAGGGAACTTGTGGCCAAGTGAACCAAGTTCCTGGCACTTCTCACCCCAAGCCCGAAAAGGGTCTATGTCCTGGTCAGGATCAAGCCAAAATATTATGGATCACAGACTGAGAATTATCTGCTGGTTGTATATAGAGCTGTGGGAGCTACATGTAACTGGTTTGCTGTAGAGGTTACGTCAACATGGTTTTTGAAGTGTATTTCTTGTGAAGGCAAAATCCAAAATCAATGCTGGCAACAGTTGTGCCATACTACACAACCACATCTCTTTGGATTTTGCTGTTTATGTTCCACATTTTATAACGGAGAACTCCCAGTATTAAGGAAACATTTAAATGTGTTTTAAAAATTAATTAGAGCTCTGATCCGTCCTGTAGGTCATTAATCAGAGTAACTACTGAAAACTCTGGAATTATTTTACTCCCAAGAGACGGAGTATTAATCTTCTTTTTATCAGGTGGGAAAATGATGTTAGGGGAAGATCAAGGATTAGGAATGTTAAAATAGATCTCATAGAATAATTTGGCAAAAGGTATGTGAGTTGATCACAGATATTCAGGAAATTAACTGATATCCTGAATCCCACTGCCGCACATGTGACAGGAATCTATTTGTGTGTGCACCTTCATCTATAAAATGAAAATGAAAATAGCTCTGAAAATAGAGCCCCATCTCTCTAAATTCAGCCTTTAGCTTTGCTGCAGAAATTTTTGCATGTGCAGCTGGGGGAGGGCAGAAGCAGCAATTTCTGATGTAGACATTTGTTCACCACGAACTAGGTGGAACTTCCAGTTTATTACACATGGACCATTGAACACCAAGCAAACACTACCCTCTCCCTCCTGCACATTTGCAGTGTCTGTGGATTTCCTCATATAGTTACTTATCCTATTAGCTTAACGGAAAAGCTCTAATTGCATTCACATGAAAGCAAAATCTTCACTATATGCTATTTCCATTAGTAGTATTCACCTTTTTCCTACTATCAGTTAGGGATTAACAAAAGTCTGAGGATTATAAGATTATTTTATATTTCTGGTATGTATTAATTTATGATACCAAATTAAGTAAAGAAAAAGGTAATCCCACATTTATCATTAAAAAAAATTATCACTAAAATGTGACCTGTACTACAGAAGGAAAGCAGCAATTCAGCTTCATAGCCCACTTACTGATTATAGGAGCTGCTGGATAAAATTATAAGATTTGTATTATACAGGGGGTATCGATATAGATCATAGATCTAGGTGAATTCACTTCTTCTTAAAAGCTAGGAATCCTCACAGTCCATGCAACTAAGAGGTGGTCAGAGGTTGAGGTTGGACAATGTAAGGATACTGCTGTGGATCACAGCAATGCCCATTTACTTTTCCCTTTTCTTCTACCACAAGGGTACTTGATTGCATTGGCCTGAAGTGTGTTGTACCAGCAGTGAGAGAAGAGAGAGCAGAGGCAGTATGCCTCACCAGATAGCACAGGTAGTCTTTCAGTCTTTCACAGAATTATTTCCACCAAGTAATGATTTCATCCAAAACTGTCAATCAAAAAAGCTAACATTTTCCATTAAAAAGACCTTTCTTTTCCTTCCAGAAAGCAAATGTGTTCCTATATTAAATTTTTGCAAATAAACACTTTCACCTCTGTTTTTAGCAATTTCGTCTGCTTAAGAGAATAGGTTACTGACTCTATTAAAAAACTGGTAGGCTTATTTCTTTCCAGATTGTTTAATGATCAAAGGATTAGAAATCTATTGACAGATAGTTCAGGCTGCAAACTTACAAACTAGCCACTGGTACACTCATTATGACTGTATTTGAACTGAGGATTCAGATGTAACAAGCTCTGCTTTCTGTATATCAGACCCAGACCCCTAAGCCTTTTTCTTTTTCCCTGCAACAGTATGGTTTTGCCAGTTCCTCTGGTCATGGTAATAAAAGGAGTTTTTCCATACTCTCAGATTTTATATCTGATTTTTGAAACACCCTTGCCAACTGAGCTGATTTCTTTATTGAATTGCATAAAAATTACTAAATTAGCCTGGTTACTCACTTTACATTTTAAATATTTTAATACTCTTATTTAAAACCTTATAAATATTAGAAGCTTGAGGGTTCTCCCTCCAGAATGAGCTCCTGGTTGGTAGCAAATTTTAATTTTTCCAAAGTGTTTAAAAACTGTGTTAACCTGGAGTTGCAGGTAAACTGGAAAGTGGTCTTTAGTCAGCAGCTGTGATACTGGCAGACTGTCAGGATATTTGTGACCTCTAGAAATCCTGAAGTTTTTGATCAGCATTTCTTTAACCCCAATACTGTTTTATTTCTGTTTTAAAGTACATTTCAGTCTACCCAAGGCAGATAATGTTAACATAAGTGATACAACAGATAGATACAAATATTCCTCTATTATGAGATGGACATATCTTGATTATGCAAACAAGGATTATGCAAGTGTCGATTGTGTTCTATTTCTGAAATTATTATAGTATTATGCTGATACAAATAGTACTGTCGCATCTCAAGTGTATTGATTTAAAACTTAGCAGATGGAATTCAAAGGCTGACAAAGACAATGAAAGACAATACTTGACTGAAAGACAAAAACCCCAGTTTGTATCAGGACAAGTGTGTTACTATACCTTTCACATTATTTTGCACTAACTCATGATACCTGTAATAGAAATTTCTTGAATTTTCTGTGCCTGTGGAGTTAATTTTTACTAAAAAGCGTTATAAATAATGGGTGAAAAGATCACAGTGCTGCTGCTAAAATACATTTGTTTTTGTCAGAATGTGCAGTGGGTTATTTCAAGGAATCTCATAATAGTAACTACAGATAATATTAGAAAATGCATCTCTCAGTAGGCACATTCTGTTTATATACTCATATAGAGGTGTATTACTAGCAACTATCAAACATGGTCTTCCCCCATTAATACTTAAAGGCAAAATGAAGATTGCTTACCCAGCAGGGGAAAAAAAAATTATGCTACTCTCCATTTACCCTCTTGATCCAATGTCAATGATGCACTGAGAATACAATGTGCTATATGCAATACATATCACATAGCACATGCAGGGGGTATATATATTAAGTAGCTGTGTATACTGTGGCAGCTTACACATAGCAGGTAAGTGGCCGAAAATCAGAAATCTGATGGACAGAGAGGAGGAATGTCGTATCCTATCATAGAACATATATAGACTTGCAGTATCCTGATGTGAGAAGTATGAGAAAGTATGTAAGAAAACACAATTATTTGTTTTTTAAACCCTACATTTGTTATTCTGAGTGGCGCAACTTCAAGCTTTTAAAAAATTCATAACACTCTTTCAGCTACAGTTAGAAATACTGATTTATTCTGCAAATTACAGAACATGACATAAATTTACATATTGGTGATCACTTCCAGAGACTGATGTCAGGTATTGGCTATTTCACTTCATTTCTTCTGGCAGTGTTTTTCTAGGGTTTCTAGGTCACTGACTGGTGACTTCAGTACAACTGTCAGGCACAGAACAGCACATTCACAAACTCAAAGGCAAGAAAAGCTTTGATAGGCGAGGTAGAGATCAAATGAGAGTGAGATTGAGCAGAAACAATGGTATCATCCAGTAGATACTTCTCAGTGTAAGGAGAACGAGACTGCCTGGCCTGCTTTTGAGTCATAGCTGGATAAATCATTAAGTTGTTATTGCTGTTGTTGTAAAATGAGTTTGGTTTTTGGACAAGTCACTTTCTTAATGATATCATTTATCAGAGGCTGAAAATAAAAATATAATAAGGCTATAATCCAAACATCTACCAAGTGAGTTATGGCAATGCAATGCCAAATGGTCAGTCCAGGTAGGTTTACCCAAGGGGATAATAACTGGTTTGCAGACATAACTGTCTGTTCTGAAATTCAGTAAACTGTGTAAGCAGCTGCATGTGTTACACACTACCTAGTTCTGGAGTTTAAATTCTTTAAATTCCCAAAAACAGTCTCTGGAGCATTTAATATAGAACCCACTCTCTGTGTCCTTTCTGACATCTTCTTTGTGAAACTGAGGCTCTTCATTGTCATCTTCCTTTGAGAGATGCTTTCATCCCATATGTTCAATACATCCACTCTGAGCAAGTTACCTTTTCATCTGGCATTTCTTTATGTTAAAGCTGTGCTGATTCTCATTTGTGAATTGGATCCGCTGGGCTTCCCGATGTTCTATACTATAGTTTTCCAAACCTAGTTTGCTCTGACGGGTAGTGAAAGCACTGGATACAACTTCAGATAGCTGTGGTAGCAGCAATATATACAATCCAGGAGGTATCTAACCATCAATATGATAATGTACTGTTGGATCACAGCCAGCTCTGCACTGACTTCTGCAACACTTTTCTACATTACGAGAACAAAGATAATCAGGTGCTCAGAGGCACTCAGCTTGCATGCAGTCAAACAGAAAAAAGCTCTGGTTTGCTCTAGATAAACATCACTCCAGCTTATACGAAGGACTGTCAGGAACTCTGTCACAGAGAGGAAGTATATACCTGCTTCAGTCCTGTGTAAAAAAGCACTGTGTTTTAATAAGAGGAAAGCTGGTGAGAATATCAGGAGCTGTCACTGAGATCAAATCCAAAGGACAGAGCAAGCAATTGGTGTACAACTTCCAATTATCTCATACAGGTCAAACTGAGTGAAATTTGTGCCTGGAAGTTCTGTGAGAATGTTTCAAAAGTATTCTTCAGCTAAGGCATTGATCATGACATACTGATTGCCAGGATTGCCAACATCAGCCTATAATCTTGGTCTGTGACATGCACATGTCCTGGTTTTAATTATCCTGGGATGATAATTAAGATAAAATTACTTCTGTTAATTCGTTCAAAGCTGAAAACACTTGTCAGTAACTGCATGAGAAGAACATTCTTAAAACTACTAGCTCATGCTCATGAACTTCCAAAGTGCACTGGTCCCAAACGCTATATAGCCTACAGTCTTTGAGGCAGGTAAATTCATTTCTTCGTGAATAGATTTGACAAAGGGAAATAAGCAATTAGGATTTCTCCCTTTGTAATCTGTTAGTTAGCCTCAAATTGCTTAACAGCAGAGACTTGCCATCCTTGGAGCTGTGCAATATCTTCTTCCCCAAGAGCGCTGCAAGTCATAAAGGAGGATTAATGCTGCTTTTGAAGTGCATTAACAATTTGTGAATTTTCCCGGAAGATTCAAGAATACACTTAATATCCTGTAAAGCAGAAATAAGAATAATAAGCAATTAATAAATCAGCTGCCAAGTTTTGAGTTTGTATTTTCCTCTGTGATCTGATCCTCTGACATATCCTGATTCCCTTCAGACTTTCCTATACAATTAATTTAGACACTACAAACTAATATTCATCCCAGTAGATAACTTCTTCATCCACGGGGAAGAGGATGTGCCATAGATTATTCCATCTCCTTGTTTTTTTCCCCTGGTATTCCCAGCCTATGATTACTGGATTTCTATATTTGATGATTACAGACTCTGAGAGAAGTCATGTAATAATCTCAATGCTTCTTTATGGATCCAAATTTCACCTTAACATCTTGTAGCATTTTTATAACACTCACTAAATAATTCTAGGTTTATTGATCCTAAAAGAGAACAAGGCTATTGTTTGTTTGGGTTAGTATGAGGGTTTTCTGTCTATGTATCTGTTCCTCCCTCTATAACTTTCAACCTAGTTGCCCTTTTTGATATTTTTGAGATCTCTAGGATGAGATATTTCTACAGCTGTTAGGAAAACGAATGGCTGAATGGAGGCAAAAGATGGAGTAAAACTCTATAGAGGTCTTCCTCTTTTTTTCTGTTTGCTGATCAGTCAGCGTATGTATACTAGAATGTGTAATTTCGAAAAGCCAGAGAATATTAATCTTTGTCCAGAAAAAATCAAGAAATGAAGGAGGAACCTGACGTACTGCGTATGGGTTACTGAGATGCAGAGGGGTTAGAGAGGCACAATCCATCCTCTTCCTGATGAACAGACATGAGAAGTAGTAAAGGAAAGGGGAATAGCAGTGCTATTCTAGCGAAAAATTTCAGCACAGTAAAGTGCTCAGTTACAGAGGCCAGGTTTTCATGGACCACTTGCCTTCCTATCTCAAAATGTTTGGGAGATTTTGACATTTAAATATCTGAAAATTTTTTCATATGCATAGCGCAGATAGGTAATACACATTTTGAGTCATAACCCCAGCTCTGTGTCACTGATTTCAGAGACATCTTCAGCTATGTCTCTGCATCTCTAGAAATGATATAAATAGTGTCGCCAAGGAAATAAGTTATAGCGTGCAAATAAATATTTCAAGCTAGATTTTCCCAAGTAAAACTTGTCTCTGAAATGCTAAATTATGACAATACAACATCATCATATTTTGAACTGTGACATTTATTTGTGCTTTGAAATAATCCTGCAACACCACTGTTTTTTCGCTATTGTGATTTGCTTACTCTGAGAAAAAATAGCTTGATGTATTTGCATATAGTTACTTTGCCATTTCTATAAGAGGTGTAGGGTCACAGAAAAGGAATTAGTGAGTTAAGCAATTCTTAGATGGGTGCATTTAATTATTAATATAATGAAGTGAGAGAACGAGCTGCTCAGATAATATAAATTTATTTTATACACTTATCCTCTATAATATATGCTAAATTGTGGAGATCTTCAAGGAAGCAAAATAATTTTACATTTAATATTCTTCAAGACATAGAAGTTCCTGGCAATTGTTACTAATTTTGCTACACACATTTTTATCCAGGCTTAGCCTCTGGCCCCTCTCTCATCACAGTGACATCATTGCATTTTTAAGGTATAGTATGATGGTCTCCTGAGGTAAAGTTTAGTTTACTGACTTTGATCCAAGAACTTCTAGATGCTAGATAAACCAAAGATACATGGCATAGACTAAGGAGATTATAATTTAAGTTATAATCAAATATCAATGGATTAAAAGCATTTCCAAAACAATGATTATTTTATGCTTTGCTCTGTGTAGCAAGATAATTACATAAATGTGACACTCAAATAAGCAGTTTAAGGTCATATACCGTATACTTCTGAAAAAATTTATAGTTTACTACACAAGTGACATTACTATCAATTGTTTCTGTCAGTGATCATGGCTATGTTTTCAATATGAAATATCAGAAGAATTATGAAACTGAAGAGGTACAAATATTTCTCAAGTTATTTAGAGGCTTATGAGAAAGTCTATAGCAAATCCATATCTAAAAATTCAACGGGCAAATGAACTTCCAACATGCAACTTTAAGATGAGCTAACAGATCCTGTAACTGATACTTTGTAGCTTACTAATATTTCAGCTGAACTAAGTTAACTTTACAAGACTATGAAATGGAAAATATAATGGCATATCTTATTCCATATAATATAGCAATGGTGGACATAATCCACAGTCCAAATGGCTCTACCCAAAGCTCTTGCATTTCTGTCCAGTACATTTCAATAAACAAGCATTTAGTTTGGACAAGAGTTTAGAGGGGTACTGCTTCTGATTCACAAAGGAGTATGCAGTTACCCCATTCAGTAGGTGCCAGGGATGCTCATTCCAAAAAGCTATTATATAGGAGAGAAGTTGAGCTGGAAATAGAAAACATGATTTTGAAGTAAAAAAAACATGCTTATGTAGGGTTTAAGAATGCCAGCCTGCTCATGTTGGAAACATTAGTGCTCCTCCTCCAACTCCTCCTGCAAACCTAAGCAGAACCTTGCTTTTTCTGTAGATTTTGTTGAGGACTATGAGGGGGTAGCCTGCCTTCCATTTCTAGTACACCCACAGGTGTTGTTATTTCTCTTTTATTAAACGCATGACAGACAGAATCATTAGCTGTGCTCTTTTCTTATATAAGATGAAGAAAGTGTCATGTTGTGATGGTTCAGAGCTGACTGGGAGTTCTGGGACTGCCCAGCTTCTGTGTGGATACTCCCTACAGATGCCAGGCCCTGATTCTGCTGCTGGGTCACTCCACCTTTAGTCTGGATGACAAGGCTTTGCAGTCATTCTATTCCCATGTTCCTGCCATTAGAATGCAGTGAGTGGTGCTGTGAGTCTCTGGCAAGCCCCTCAAAACTGCTGTCTTGGGCATCCTGCAGCCTTATTCCTTTTTGAACTGGAAAATTCAATGGTTTTCCCAGCCAGCTCCAGCTGTCTCATGACTGACATATTTTCCGTACACCATACTCTCCTCTACAACCCTATAGTTACAATAATGACAGCAGCTCCCTTTAAACAATCTGACATCCCTTACCACTAAAAAAAAGAGACACTTTTTAAAATATTAAAGCTATGAATGGTTTGTGTACATGGCTCATTTTTCATTTCTTTTGGTGACTCATGTGCCTTAGGAATATCTATGTATATATGTGTGTATGTGTGTGTATATATATCCAGGAAGCCCATGTTTCAGGCATTATGTACTCTTCTATTCTTCATGGCTGTGGTGTCACCAAATGACATTTTCATTAGTAACACCCCTCAGAGTGCGCTCATTTTAACCCCTGTCTGTTTTCATTTTCCTGCCTCTTTACGGAGGATCATCACTCTCCTCATTCCCACATTACAATAGCATCACAGACTCGTGGCTGTCTTCTGAGTCAGACTGAAGGGCTGTTAATGACTTTAAAACACTCAGCAATAAAACCCTGTATCTGTAGTTAAACCTAGTCAAGTTCCCCTCTCATATCCTCTGTGTGTTTTCACAAAATGCGTCTGGAAGAACACCAGGACAGCCAGCCACAGCTTGAGGTATGAACGAGCTCTTTTGTTGGCATCCCTCCACTTTTAGCTGCAGGCAGCTAATGTTTCTTCTGTAGACACAAGGTTTGTTTTCAACAATTTAGTGTCCTTCTGAGTTTGAAATACGAGAGGAATTAGCCTGCTAATCAGATCTGAGCCAGGAAGTGGGCACCGCTAAATTAATGGCTATTTTCTTAAGGACTCTTAATTCCTTTAAGGGCTCTGATTTCCTTTCTTGCTGATTTCCCAGTTGCTCAAAATTAAACAAAGCAAGTCCATCCACATCATTCAATATGCCAACAGAAGCTGCATAGTGATGAAGTAATTGTACATTAATCCTGTGTTCTTCATATACGAATACAGACATACTAGACTAGGAAAGTAATTCTTCCTAAGATTGCTAATCAAGGGTTTTAATTAAATCAGTTCATTTTATACTAATCTTTTCTGTTTTGTCAGCCTAATACACCTAATAAAAATTTAATCTCTTTGTTGTTTAGGTAATGTGAACCACTATTTTATAATGAGTACTTGATTGATGGTCATAGCCAAATGAAATATGTTTTCTTGTACTCTCAGGGGTTTTAAATAACAGGTTTAATTCTATGCCTTGGAAAAATTTGGATGAGGGCCTGTAGGGACAGAACAAGGGGCAGTGGCTTTAACCTGACAGAGGAGAGCTTGAGATGAGCTCTTAGGCAGAATTTCTTCCCTGTGAGGGTGCTGAGGCGCTGGCACAGGTTGCCCAGAGAAGCTGTGGCTGCCCCATCTCTAACAGTGTTCAAGACCTGGTTGGATGGGGCTTGGAGCAAACTGGTCTAGTGGAAGATGTTTCTGCCCATGTCAGTGGGTTGGAACTGAATGAGCTTTAAGGTCTTTTCCTACCCAAACCAGTCTGTGGTTCTATACCATCAGAGGCTTTCACTGAACACACAGAAAATAAGTAAATTGTCCCCTTGCTGTGGAGCTCATAGCTAAAAAGCACTGTCTGCCTGCCTGCCTTTTATTTTGGGGTATGAAAACATGGTCTTTTCATTATTCTTGACTTTCTTTCAGCCTATGCAGGCAATCAGGAAAGCCTGGAAGGAACTCAGCATCTCAATGACTGTACTGTGAAAGCAGATATTCAGCCTTTCCATTATAATATTTTACATAATGATGTTTTTTAAATAAAAATGATAGGTGCCTTTCCCCTTTTCTTCTTTTTTTTTTTTCTGTCAGCGAAGTCTTTCTAATGGCATTTTTATAACTTTTTATAACCTTAAAGCTATGTTTACACCATCATTCATAGCATTGACATTCTTATTATGAAACATACTGGCAAGAGAAGGTCTTCTTTCATAAAGGCTTTCCTAACAGCAAATTTCATAAAGATATTGACTTAATTAATAGCAGAACATTAAATGCAATCATATGATGGATTAGAGGAAGTCAGGATTCAGACCCATTCAAGAGTTAGAAAGCTGAAAGCCTCCTTTGTTCTACATATAAGCTACGAGATGCAGAACCTTGACAAAACCAAAATTTCCAACATACTGCATTTGCTGTCAGAAAAGCTGCCTGCAATTTGCATCTTTTGCCACCAACAGTGACAATAAGAGTGGAAATAGAAATATATTCAGTAATGTTCAACTGTAGTCAGGTATCATTTTCCCTAATATTTTATTTTTTGGTATGAAAGAATTAAACCTCCTTGTCTCTAAAAGAAAAGCTATTGAATATTACACTATTTTTATATTTATGTGTAGTTACATGACCGCATTTAAATTAACTTTAAAAATATGTTAAACGTTAAATATTGTTTTATTTATATAGTGTACACATATATATTACATATAAATTCATATAATAACAATGCTAGCTAGACTTCAAAAGATGAACATTACTAGATTTCTGAAGTTACCAATCCATGGTCAAAACATGCCATTTTTGAAAAGATTTTTCAGACTGTAGAATGAAGCAAAGGAAGGGCACTTTGAGAATGCATACATATTTTAAAATTAGACACTTCTTGCTGCTAATAGGCTCTCTGTTATCATTTAGTGGTGCTATATAAAACTGTCTCCCCCAATTTTCAAACCTGATTATAAAAATCCTATTTTTGGTTTGCCTGGCACAAGATTCTTTTGCTCTAGCTTTTATAGATACAACAAAAGGAAGCAGCCTGACAGTGAAAAGCTCTTGAAGACTCATACATACCCAGGAGAAAATTGTCCCAGTGTAGGAGTGCAGAAAGCAGATTTTACAGGGTACGCAAGACAGCCTCACCATGCTGAGTACTACAGGCTCTGTCGAAGAGAAAGCAGGTGTTGCAGCCAGCCAGGCATTGCCGCTACACTTCTGTGTTTACTTTCTGATAAACTGGAAGTTTTCTTAATAACATGTGCCCGTCCTGTAAATAGAAGATGCTATTTTTTGTGGTGTTCCTAAGGCCCTTCTGACAAAAATCAATCCATTTTAAGACAGCTTTCAAATTCTCCCTTTTTCACAGACTCTTCTTTCTACAGAAAATGCCTACACTCCCAGTAAAGTACACAGTCCTGGCACATTAGCTTGCTAAGCAAAACACCACCACTGATTAACAATTCTGTATGTGTGTTATATAAAATAAATAAACTATTTAATAGCTTATAGGAAGAAGTTAGAAGACTTGATATCAGTTCTTAAAATTTTTATAACTGACTTTATGCTTTCTAGTAACATTGAATTTGCAATCCTATGAGTCAGGTCTTGTTTTGCATGGTACACTGAACACTTCCATTATTTTTCCTGGAATACATGGATTCTGTGGGCAGAGTTTCAGGTCTCTCTCCTATTGTTTTGTGTCACTATGCTCCTGCAGCTGCAGATGCCATTTCTGCGAAAGTAAATGTGTGGCCAGAACATCCCCATGACTCAGTAATCCCTGGCTGCCAGAACTATCCCATATGACTTCTGGCTGCCAGAATAGTAGAATAGAATAATATCTATTATTTTTGTGAGGAAAAATAGTCCAAACCTACTCAGGTTGCACTGAAGATACACCTATAAAAACAGATCATGTTTATATATGACATGGAAGAGAAGTATATGGTGGTAGTATTAGGATGGTTGCTCAGTATCAATATTTGCAAGTGGGTTTAAAGAAAAATGCTGGAAATGGGGTTCCAGTATTATCACAGAGGAAAGGAAAGTAGAGAGCAATTTGCTACCTGTCAATTGCTTCCAGGCCTCTGCTCTCCGTTTCTACATCCCAGGCATGGCGTGCTGTAGCATGGAATAGTTCTTTGGTCAGTGTTGGTCATGTGTCCTGTCTCTGCTTCCTCCTGGCTTTCCCTCTTCCCTGGCAGAAAGTCCTTGGCCTGTCCAAACCACTAAAAACACTGGTGTTATCAGCGCTGTTACCAAGCCGAAAGTCGAAAACACAGCACTGCACCAGCTACTGAGAAGGAGAAAAATGACTGCTACTGCTGAACCCATGAAAACACTTAATGCTGCATTTTGTGTAATTGGTCCAGACTCATTTCATCTCATTTCGTATCAACAGACAATAAAGAATTACTTGTCCAGTTTGACTCAGAAACATGATGCCTGCATTGCTGCTCTTGTACCTGCTGCATATAGCTCGCCACTGTTCTTAGGCAGAATTATTCTGATTTCTACAATAAAGTAACAGTAAAATACAAGTAAGAGCCTCTTAATTCTCTTCATCAGTGTTCCTAATGTTGACCTTATTCACTGGAATATTTGAAAAAAAAAAAAAAACTAGGAGAAAAGAACATAGACACAAACTTATTTAAATATTTACGTGAATATTCAATGAATAGGTGTGCATTATTTTCTAGTTATTGCTTCCATGAGGAAAATGGTGCAAGTTGCAGAAATCAGAAAAATTTCATAAGCACACAGTAATAAAAGTATTAGGGAAAAAGCCGGAGTTTAAAATCTGTTGATTTTCTATAAAAAATTATTGCGTAAAGCCTGTTCTCAGGCATTTGCATTTCCAAGTTCAAGTTGAATAAAATAATTAATTATATGCCAGCTGACCATTAATTATATTTTGAAAACCATCCAATTTTCCGATTTAAATACACTAAATATTCAGTGACCTCCCATAATTCTGGAATGGAAGCGAGGATATGAAGATCACTTTTTCTGTAAATAACACTGAACAGCTGGAAATCTGAAACCCCATGTGTCAGACACTCCAGCACGTTTCCAAGAGTTTACAGTGTGACATGCTCCAGGACAGATCGCACTGTTTCCATCCTGAACATTTGCTGGTGTTCAGTATTTCTATTGAGCTCTCAAGAGAATCCTAGTTACCACACTACAATCGATAAGACTCCCAGGAAGCTGCAGTTTGTAGTCTTTTGGCCTAGGCACCTACTGCAAATATTTTACTCCATGTGAGTAGGTGCTTTGTAAACCCAGACAAAAAATAATCTTCTGTGAACTTCATCTTCAAGTTTGGGTCAAAGCTGAATATGAAGTTCTCTGGAACACAATGCTTGCAGGGAGGTTTTGATTTATACTCACCTGGTAGTGTCAGCCACATGAGGTGAGGATAGTTATTAGTCACAAGGGATAAATCCAAAAATAAACTAGGGAATTTCTTGACAAAGCTGTGCCTTACATTTTGAACTTTAAAACAAACTAATAAAAAACACAAATAACTCATGCATTTTATTTATTTATACTATTCAGTTTCAAAAGAACTCTCAGCCTAATAGAAATTCAGCAGTGATTGAAGGAGTGTAGGAAACAACTGTAACAAAAGTAGCTCATACGCCATTGATGTAATAATTTATTTTTTCAAGAGGAATAAGGGTGAAACACTACAAAAACTTTGCACCTGATAACAGAGACAAAACTAGTTGCTGCCATTTAGAAACTGTTCACGTTAGGGCAAATGATACTTAACACTTAGAAGGGGACCAAGAGAAGGAAGGTATTTCAGTTTAAAAATGTGTGACAATAGGAACGCTGGAGAAGAAGGAGTACAGGAGGTAAAGTGTACAGGTGTCACATCAGGCATCTCATTCCACAAACTACATTCTACATTCTCCATCCCCTATGAAAACACACAGGAAAATCTGATTTTTGGAGGGAGAGTATAGGTGTCCGTTAGATGAACACAACAAAGAAAAACCTACAATTTTGAATGTAAATGGCCTTTACAGAGTTTTACAAAGATAAAAAATGACAGAAATATGTTTGAGCTCAACAGATTGTCTTACAGTGAAAAATAACTCTGCACAATAGTTTAAGTGCTGAATAAAGTGTTTTGTGACAGAAATTTCTTACAGAGACAAAACTGAAGTGGGCACTTTTTCAGCATAGGGTGCATGTATCTGACTTATGTAAAAGTCACAAATATATAATTGTCAATTTGGAAAATAAATGCAGTGAACTCTGCAGTTTTCAGGCAATGTCTTGTCTGGTGATGCTATTGTGAGCTGAATGTTTAAAAAGTTATAAGCAGAATTTGCTAAATGCAAAATCTATAATCAGGCATACTGAATATTGCATATTTGGAATTCTTACCCCTAAGGCTTTCCTCATGCTGCAGTTACGCCTGCATGACTTTTTACTCATATGCAAAGACAGAGGACTACATAACTTGTGGGAGCCTCAGGTCCCTCCAAATATTTGAAATTTGACACTGGGGAGGAACATCACAGGGTTGGTGCTTTTTGCTCTAGAGTTCGCAATACGCTCAATGACCTGTGTTTAAGAGCTGTGAGAACTTCCATTTACATGTTGCTGCATAGCATTACGAGGGCTAATAGAATCTCATCCTCAGTCTAATCAGTACAGCATTATGTTACAGCTTTTCAAACAAAGCTAAGCTGAGGATAATTCAGTTTGGATCACAAGTTGGATGTACCGGTAAAAGCTAAATTTCATCTAACCTATGAGCACTGCATTTTATGCATACCTCTAGGCAGAAACAAGAACATATCAGGCTATAAAGAAAACAATTTTCATGCCTACAGATTTTCTTTTTTATTAAATATGTTATGGCAATTGTTTTGTTAATGTAATTATTCTTTCATATCAGTATTAGGAAACAAAAGGAAAGAGGATTCAATCTAATTTATGAGAATTTAGAGGATAATTTGAAGCAGATAGATTACAGTGTATCAGTCGTAATTACAATGTATATAAATGACATATTATGAACTAATAACCTGCTAGTTTTACGCAAAACATAGAATGGAAATTACATTTTTCTTGCACTTACGTCAAGAAATCAAAAGTTTTATGTAGTTTCATGATGGTCCTGGAATTTGACAGTTAAAACAACCAAAATCCCATTCCTTCAAAATAAAAGCATGAATCTTCAGAACTAAGAACTTCACTAACTTTTTTAAAAATTGAATTTAAAATTTATTTTTCACTTGCTTTTTGCAATGCTAAACAGAAGCATAATTTAATTGAAAAATTAAATTAAGGAGAATCAATTTATAAGAGATTTATGAAAGTATGTAGTGGCTCTTACGTAATATTGAGCACCCATACTTCTTATTTAAAAAACTGATTTCCTACGTAATCATAATGAATGCTTCCAGAAATATTATTCTGGTTCTCAATTTCTCTCTTCTTACTGACATCCTATAACTATTTCTATAATGCTCAGACCTCTGTTGGACCATGACAACATTCTTGGTCACAAGTGGAACTTCTGATGCACAGGGAAGATACTATCCATGCCTTAGCCTTTAGACTTGCAACCTCTTTTATTCCCCTGATTTCAGAAATGAAAGCATTTTCACTTGTGCTGCTCCTGGGCACCAAATACAAGTGGCAGACTTTGGTCTGTAGGAATTTAAGTGTTGAAGTTATGCACAAACTATGCTGTGGTTCTCTTTGTGCTCTCCTCTCTTGGCACTTCAGTGGAACAGTGAGCATCAAAACGTGGTACAGAATGACTGGTTTTAATATGCAGCAGAATTTCACAGAGGGAGCTGAAACATTCAGGTTCAAGTTCTTAAAAAAAATTGTATTTACTAGTGCTATAGATTCAGCTGTAGCAGTTATTTTTCTCTTTCTTATTAGCACGTGCACTGCTCTGTTTTCAACTTAAGTCTGAAAACAATACTGATACCACACCAGTGGTTTTAGTTGTTACTAAGTAATGTTTACCCTGATCAAGGACTTTTCAGTCTCATGCTCTGCCAGTAAGGAGGTGAATGGGAAGCTGAGAAGAAGCAAAGACAAGACGTCTGACCCCAAGTGGCCAAAGGGGTATTCTATACGACAGCACAGTATATAAACTTGGGGAGGGTGTTACTCAGAAGGTCCAGATTGCTGTTTTCTTTGGGATGGGCATAAGTCAGTGGGTGTGAGCAATTGTATTGTGCATCACTTCTGTTTATTGTTTTCTTTCCTTTTCCCTTGTAGTTTTATATTCTCTCCCCCGTTATTTCCCCTTATTGTTTTTGGTCGTGGAAGCAGTAGTAATTTTTTATTGTACCCAAGCTACTGAACTCTTCTTCTCTCAACCCAAGTGGTATACTGCAATAGCCTCAAAAAATTATCCCAATTTAATTTTAATCTCTTCAGAATATTGTGTAGAAGTTTCGTGGCTCTCTTGCACACAGCATCTCCATGCACGTTAGGCACCAGACTCAGGTACGGCACATCTCCACTTTGGAGCAGCTGGTGCTACTAGATTACTCTAACACAGGTAGATCACCACATGGCTCCCACTGCCCTCGGGGGCTCGCAATCACAAGTCACCCAGATTTGACCAGAGTTTTGAACAAGTCTTCTCCAACCTGCTCCAGCCCCTTCTCTCCTCTTTACTGCATCGTGGATTCTCTGAACATCAGCCATGCAGCCCCCAGAGCACTAAGATTTTTGAGACTAGGATTTGGCATTTAAATTGCTCTTATTTTAATCTCAAGGCAACATTTTTCCTTTTTCTCTTTGAGTATTAGTTATTTAGAAATGTCAAAGGTAATTTCCGAGAAAAACTCCCCCCTCTCCTCTGTATACAGACACAGAGCTATTTTTCATTGTACTTGTACTTATACTGAGGATAAGCATGCAGGTTGGGGTTATTGGTTCATTTGCTCAGCCAATTTTGCAGAACTGTCCTTGGTATTCAGGGAGAAATAATTCTTTCCTATCAGCAAAAGGGAGACAAAAGAGCTAATTCAATACTGCAATAGATTTGCAAGCAGTTCAAGGTCTTTCAGGCTTAAGATATTTTTTCGGAGAGGCAGAGGTTTTTCAAAGATATATATAGAACATTGTGAACTTGAAATAATAGTTATAACAGCGGAGATATCAGAGCAGAGTCAGTATATGATTTCAGTTCAGATTCTGGTGACCTTGACACTTTAATTATGAGCAAACAGTCCATTACTTTTACATGTTTTAAAAGAGAGTAATTGCCTTTATATTTCTTGATTGTCAAGGAAAGGAATTTTGATCACCATTTATCAATTATTTGGAAAAGCCTAATGCCAAGGTTAGTTCCAAATTGTGAGTTTGATTTGCTGAAAAAAAGATGCCAGCAAATTTTCAATCCACCAGCCAACATAGGTCTTCCAACTGCTCTTGAAAAGATGTAGTTGCCATCAGCTGTCTGCTAACAAATGCAATTTTATATTTCTTTTTTCACCTTAGTAAACCAAATCCCTGAATTAAGAGTGAAGTACATCACTGAGTTACAATGCAAAGCAGGAAAGAATTCTTAGGGAAAGACACAAGGGCTAGCCCTGAAAGTTCCAACCATCCTTTTTCTTTGTTGGCTTTTTGTGCTCACTATTTCACATGGTTTGTCCAGGCTGAAATTTATCATTTCCTTCTTTCAAGTGCCTACATTATTTCACTCCAGTTAATAGATGTCATACCTTACCATGAAGGGAAGCTTAAAGAGGATTGCATTGTGTGGAACTGGAGGACAAAAATAGCCTAAAATCCAAACAAAACATGAAATTATATACTTTTATCTATCACCTACCTGCTGATACCTGCAAAATTTTCTTTGAACTCCTAAATGTAGAAGAGATCAATTTTAAGGCACCATAAACAGAAGTGGCAGTCAGGGCCTGCTATTAATCTAGTAGTACAGCTGTATGTTACTTGAACAGAACTCCTATTAATTTCAAATTCTGTCTGAAAAAGAAAAGTAGGCCCTGAGCTGGGCCTAGTTCTCCTCTGGCTTGTGCTGATGGCCAGCACAAAATCTGTGCATCATTTATTTCTGATGGCAGGTCTAGGTGCAGCCGGACCCCTTCCCTACAGGAAATGTGAAGTGGCCTGAGATATATCAAGGCCTGTTAAGAAGCCATGTACTCCATGAACCACTACAACTCCCCCTGCCACACACACGCTCCTTCCCCTTCTAATGTTTGCTAAATTAAACATTGAGACTTTTAAATATCTTTTTAAAGATGAAACCCTTAAAATAAATCAAATTCAAATCAAGCGTGTGGTGGGAGATTCTACTTCTCCTTGTTTGACCTGTCGTTTCCATTCCCTTTGTGAATGAATCTTCTTAGATTCTTCATAAATCTTGATCTTTTTCATATTTTTTTGACACAGTACAAACCAACAATAAACCTGCTTAGGAAAAGTCTTAGCCTGCGTACAAAGGAGCTAGAATTGCACCTTTTAAATCTAGATGCATCTGCTTCCAGGGAAGGAAGGCTGTATGGCTTTAAAGTTTTGCTTGCTTTTACTCCACCTCTCAGTTTACAGTTCTCAAAGACATATATGAAGACGCCTTCCACCTTCTTCAGGGCTGTATATTTGAAAAAACAAAATATGACATTTTCCTGGTAAAATTATACTTTTGAATGCTTTTACCAAATGAGTGAAATATTAAAATAACAGAAGTCTTAGGGCACAGATTTTGTTAGGCAGATGCACATTTGCAGCATTTTTAAGGTTTTCTTATTTGCTTTGCTTCCAACAGCCTGACTCAAACACTACGTTAGCTGTGTGGCTGAAGTACTTTGTTAAAAATAGACCTAAACAAGAATTCTTTGTCTAAGACAAAATCATCCAATCTTATATTTTTAAATTAAACAGACCTTACCTCAGTCCTCGGCGTTCTGACACAGAAGATTCTTTTTTCTGCTTATAAAGAGAGTG
The DNA here is from genome assembly GCA_025448015.1 of Bolborhynchus lineola. NCBI lineage: Eukaryota > Metazoa > Chordata > Aves > Psittaciformes > Psittacidae > Bolborhynchus > Bolborhynchus lineola. The sequence continues at coordinate 26,157 of JAOEHX010056562.1, forward strand.
ATGTCAGAGAAGTTTCCCAGGAAATTATGAGTGTAACAAAACATTCTCCTTGTGAGGTGAAGTTCATAGTCCAGAGAACAACACAGTTTCCAGGTCTACTGAAATTATTGAGCTTTTCAGGAGAAAAAAATATCATCTAGTACCAAAAATAAGATTCACACACCAGTCCTACAAATGACTATGACTAAGGGTTTTTTCACATAACATTGTTCAATTCTATGAAGCTGGTGGACTTGGCTAGCACTAGCAAGATGTGAATGAAGTTTTAAAAATCACCCTTTTCTAAGGAGAAATTATTTGGTTTGAATTTGCTCAGCAGTAGAGACAATAAGGATTATGGTTTATTTAAAGAGAACACTTACAAATTATTTAAAAACACAAAACCACTATTATCTGGCGATTCAAAAAATAATTTTGTCAATAGAGATGTATGTCCTTTCTCCAGGATCTGGCTCAGGCTTGACTGCCAGCCTGATATCAGAGGGAGTATTTTTACGGGGAACACTCTTATGCTAGCTTACTGCTAATGGCTAGTTTCAAAAAGAAAGTATTGCAGCTCTCTGCAGTGAGCAGAAACACCTCAAAACTGTTCAGTAAATTTGTGATTCTGAGCAGCTGTCTACTGGCAAGCAGTCCTCTCATTTGGAGATGTAACATCTGTCAGGATTTGGGTAAGCTCACAGCTACTATCCCTGCTATATAAAATCCGGTTTGGGTCCCCAGAAACCTACAATTTTTCAGAGTGTGTAATACTAAACCATATTTTTTAATAAGCAGCTCTAGAGTTAGGAAACTCCACAGGTTTTGCACACGCCCGGTGGTCTTCAACGTTTCTCTGCTCCTCTGAAGTCCACCCAGAATCATGGCTAGGCTTTTAGCAAGTTCTTTGTTTCTTCTGCTGATCCTGGAGAAGCTACTACCATTCTGGAGTTGTTACTACCTTCAATGGCATTGCTTGTCTTCACAAAAAACTAAGTTTGTACTTACATTCTACCTCAAAATATCATTCAGCACTTTATAAAAAGGGTAAGTAATACAGGCCCTGCAGAAGACCCCGTTTTTGTCCTTGTGTTTTGTGTCAGCTGACTGTAACCATAGGCAGCCCAGAGAGGCCACATGCCTCAAGGGCTTCTAAAACTTTTGACTCCCTTGGGCAAGGAGGTACAGCTAGTTCCAGATGGTTACTAAAGATTGGTATTGGTTAGCTATACTGATTCTCAGAGCAGACAAGTGGTCATTAACCAGCTCCATTTGTACCTACATTTGGCAGAGGATAATTTCTAATCACCATTCCTGCAAAGCAGCAGAGGGAATATGATGAACAAGTCAGTCCTCATGGAATACAGTAGTGTAGAGAGACTGATAGACCTGGCAAAGCTTTCCATGAGAACATTAATATACAACTTGACCCGTAGCAGTGCTAGAGCAAAGAACTTCCTGCAGCCTGAGTTCTGAATACAGAGCATATACATCACCTTGCTATGCTATTCCACTGTAAGTATTACTTCATGACAAAATTTAACCAAATGCAGAGGCACTAATGATACTGTGTGAAACTCCTATTGTGTAATTTTTGGTTAGAAAGTCCCATCACCTCAGATAAGTAAGGCAGTTTCTAGTAAGGTTTACCATGCAAAATTAAGCAGATGTTCTCTGACCTGTTTTAGAAAACAGAGTGTAAAGTATTACAGTGCATATATCAAAGTTGTCTTTTATTACTATTTTTGGAGTTGCTATTATGTCTGATTGATAGGTTATTGCAAGTACATATCCATGAAGGATTATAACTTCTTGTGACTGCTACAAGGTTCTAATATTTACTGCTACTAATACTTAGATCTTCTAGAGATCTAAATAATTCAAAGACTGTTCAAAACCAAGTCTCATAACAATCTTTATGCATGGTCAGAGTTATGCTCATACAACATTCTTATTCTGAATCATTCTTGTTATGTAAGGGACTTCATAGGATTAGCATACAAGTTCTCTGAATTAGTATTTGCAGCAGTTGTCACCCTGATATTGGGAAGCATCCCGAAATTTAAGTTCTTCCAATTCACCTTCTTAATTCATAAAACAAGGTCTATGGATGGTTCCTCATTTACAAACAGCAATTTCTACAGTATTGAATTACTAAGTTTTGATGCATTTCACTGTATGCTACCATACCTGTGACTCATTGTTTCCCAAAAGAACCGTTTGAAGGACAAAATGTAGAACTGTTCTTGTTGGAGTTGGCAATTTTTCCTCAAACAGAAAGTTAGTGCTATTACTACTTAAGTAAAGTCCTTTGTCCTGGGCTGCTGGGTGATGTTCCCCTTGCAATGTTGGGATTTCAGTTCATCATATCTTAAATGGGTCTTTCTAAATATTCTATACCTTTTTAATAGAAGTCTAATTAGCTTTAAGTCCAACCTGCTAAAAAGAGCCTGGTGAAAATTTGGTACTGGAAACCAAGTGACGTTTCTGAAGGCCAGCACTCTCTGTAGAAGGAAAATGTTCAAACCGTTATTTACCACCTGTTTGCAGTCGTGGTACAAAACTGATGACTGTAGTATTTCAAAGTGGGTCTATCTGTAACTAAAATAAACTTAAAAATAAAGCAAGTAATCTGTTCTAGCTATG